>JBBPFJ010000263.1:0-199352 GCA_037975025.1 Excoecaria agallocha
AGGTTGGCTAGAGGTTAGAGTGGCTCACAAAGGTAATAGCATAAGTCTTGCAACCTTTAACAGTAGTACTACCTAGGTTCCAGTTTATGTTCAAGACAGACAAGGAGCAACCACTAGCAGTGCCATAGGCTATAGCACTAGCCAGATCTATTAGGCCATTAGCTCCTAAACCTCATTCAGGACCAGCCTGTTGTATAACACTTGGATCGGGGCCTACACAGTAGATATATTATTTTTACATTTAGGGAGTTTTGAAATTTGGTTAAACATTTTTTATGTATATAAAAATAGAACTTGTTTATATGTTTATCTCATATTTTAATTTTCTTAATTTATATTTATCATGCTTATTATTCTTGTAAAAAAAGAATTCCTTGAAATTAATAAAAAAAACTATAATAAATAAATCATGATGGGATAAAAAAATAATAACAGGTATAAAAAATAAGAGAAATAAGACAAATCAAACAATAAATTCAATAAATAAGAGCACTAATAACAAACCATTTCTGATAGGTACCTAAAAATCCCACAAAGGTACATGTATCCACAACTAGAAAATAAGCTAAAATGCCTATCCTAGTCGCAAAAAGTTGCCTAAATAGGTTGAAATAAAAGAGATGCAAAATGAAGAAAAGTGTAGATATCTTTGGATTTTGATCAGTGAACTAAGAAGTGTATGGCCATACCGAGATGAAATAATGAGTAATCATTATTTATCTGAGAGTTCAGTGTCACTGGAATATCAAGAAAGGAATTACTATATTTAAGGATGACTAGTTCCATGCCTTATATTAATTATGATATTTAAGGGTAAAGGACTATGTAAAATTGCATTAGGTCACTAAATGGCATTTGTATTTTCATTTAATTTGGAATGCTATAATATCTTGCTAGTGTAACGCCCTAAAATTTTGGTATTATTTTGTAACAATTAATTATGAAGATTTAAAAAAGTGTGATTGAAATTGATATAGGAAAAGAAAAGAGAAATAGTGGGTTTAATTGTGGGGGTTATTATTAGTATTAGTATGAGTATTATTATTATTATTATTATAAAAAAAAATGAAAGAAAGAAGGGAAGAGAGGATCGGGGAAGGGGGGAAAAGGGAAGAGAAGGAGAGGAAGGAGGAGGCGCTGTCGCCGATCAGCGGCGCCTGCACCGGCGATCGGTGCGGCTGCCACCACCTCCTCGCCGTCCCTTCCCTCCATCGGTGCTGCGGTTTTCTTTTTCTTTCGATTTTTGGTCTTCCATCATCACCGAGGCTTCTCTCTCCTTTTCCGGTGAGTGATGACGGCGGCTGGCGACACTACCACCGGCGATCGACTCCTAGCAGCTAGATGAAGCTTTCGGTGCCTACCGATCTTCTCCACTCGCCGGCGTTAGGGAGATCGGAAGTGTGGTGGCCGTTACCTTCCAGACGGTGCTGAGGAGCGTGAAGACCACCGGAAAGCTACCGATGACTCTGGCTTCAGGTGTGAGGCTACGACATGTCTCCGGGAGACTCCGGCGAGTCTCCGGTGAGGCTCCGGTGGGGTTCTGAACAGGCAGAATGGAGAGGGCATTTTGGTCTTCGACTCTCCAGTATGGGAACTATATTAACAATTTGATTTCATGTATAATTTGGAAGTAAGATTTGGTTAAATTGTTATGCTATTATGGACAGAAAACTTAAGGTTTGCATGACTGAGATTATACAAGTACCCATCACTAGATTTAGTTTAATGGAACTATATTCTGTAGCATAATTATTAGTCTGGAAATAAAGTAGAAATTGTACGACTATAAGGATATTGACATTAAACATGGGTGTTTGAAAAGTTAACTAGAGAGAGACAAAATAAAAAGAAGAAAACTGAGATGTTGCCTATTGCTAGGTGACTTAGGTTTAGTCATGATGAAGATGAATTAAATTGTATAAGATCCATATCGGTTTATTTCATCAATTTTGATTGTTTATGGTAGCATAGTTAATACCTTGGAAATAAAATGATAATTAAATGACGTCTTTGTTGAATGTGTATATTGAAACTCTGACAAATCTTTTGATTCTTATCTTTTAGTGGATATGAGTGAGTTTTGTTGCTCTGTTACAGGAAATTCCTTGAAATAAAGTTATATTAAATAATAAATTCAGGGAATTAGTTATATTTGGCGTTAAAAGCTTACTTCATATGATAGAATGTGAGATCTATGTCTAGTTTGGAATTTCATGTCATGTTAAACATATGAATAGGCAAATTTTCTTAAGAAGATAGTGAAAGTAAATTACTTGACTTATTCTTTTGATTGTATAATTGGTTTAACAGCAATGTAATGCTATATTGTCTTTCGATCGTTACTGTTTTACACTATTAATTATGTAGGAAATGGTTTAAACATAGTTTTTGGTTATTAAAAAGAGCCTAGTTGGTAATGGAATCGTTTTTGTTTTAAAAACTAATTGTTTAACTTGTAACGATGTAATTTCTGAGTAAATTAGCAACATGATATAATTGGAAATATTAGTAATTATAAGCCTAGTGGTTAGATAGTAAAGAGCTTTCAAGGTGAAAGTTTGAAAAATGCAATGTTCACGGATGTTTGTTGTCAGTGCTGTCTTTATTTAAAAGTAAAATAATAAATAGTTTAGTCTAAGAATCAAATTTTATTAAGAATGTTCTTAAATAAGTTAAACTTGACGTATGATGACTTATTGATATATAGATTTGCTCTATAATTACATGGTTTGATAAAATTATAATATAGTAATAAGTTTGTTATAATAATAAGAAATTTTATCAAATAGTCGTTGTTGCTATCATTGCATAACTTCCAGTTTAGTAAAAGAAAGGTGTTTAGGTAATGAGGGTTAAAGTTTTAAGAAATTAGTTATATGTACAGTATTTGATTAAGATAAAAAGGAATAAGAGAACTCCTTGGAGATAGTTAAAATTAACTTATGTATTATTCTCATTTCTTATTATAAAACTTGTACAAGTATCGGGTTAGGAAGTATTTTAACTTCAAATATGCTGTTATCTTTCATGATGCGATTTGCTAAGATATTAAACAAAGAAGTTATTTGATACGTAAAAGATCATGATAGAGTAAAAAGATGATTGTTTGGAATTTAAATTACGATAATTGAAGATTATAATGTCATAATACAAAACAAGGGAAAATGTAACTAGTATAGTAGTAGGCTATTAGTATAAATATGATACAAACATGTAAAGAATGGAAATACCTTAAAATATAATGAATTGAGAAATATTGGAAAATACTCGCTTCTTTATGAATCTTTGTTTGATACTTGAATAACAAAAATGAATATCATTATTATAAATGGAGTAGACATGGTTTTATGTTTACGCTCTTATGGTATCATGAGAAGATCTACGATTAAATGTTATGTACTTACATGTGTTTGCTTTAATATATTGATGTTTTAAGATTATGTATTTAGATATGTGATTATAACATTGCACTTATATGCATCTATAGGCGCTAGAATGATATGGAATGGTGTAGGTAGATATTGATATTGGATTTGTCACTGAATATATGTATTTGATGTATTGGTTGAATATATATGTTGTGATTAAATTGAGTACAATAGAGCAGGTGAGATGGCTATAATGAACCATGCAGGTACGTCTTTCGGCAATGACTGTGTTTATGTACTGTTTTAGACACTCATAGTGGATGTGATAAGATTATATATGAGTTCATGTTCATGAAAGCAGTCTAGCAATGCATAAATTTTTATGACAAGTATAAGTATTGTTAATGTATGGTTACTTGAAAGTTTAAAAGTAATTTGAAAGAATGTAATATTAAGTAAACTCCTTTGATGACTGAAGAGTAATGTAAATAGAAATTGCTGAATTATTGTGAAATAATTCATGACATAAGTGAATGATGATTCACAAACTGTACAAGAATATTGAATGTTCTGAATAACTGTATTATCTGGATTGAAATGATGATAAAATTGATAAATGTACTGAAAGTAAGTGATCTTTTGCGCCCTTAGAAAATAGTCTGGCAGTAAAAACTAGCTCAGGATATAATTGGCTGGCCATAGGGATTCTGTACCGCGGTGCAAGTCATGGCGACTTGCTTAGTTATGGCAGGATCACTGATCTCCATAGCTTCTGTTTGTATCTGTATCTGCTATGTGGAAAAATGGTCTTTGAGATCATTTTTCAGTCTGTTTGTGGGCCATGGGGTCCACATCCCGTGTATCCAGTCTGAATATTTCTGTCGGTACTGTTCTAGGGGCATTAATATGAAAATAAGTTAAAAAGTATAAAAGATAAGAAATGTTATAGTTCGAAATTAATGTGCATAAGAATTATCCTCTTGTATAAGTACATCAAATGGATATTAAATTGAAAGTTATAATATTGATGAGCCTGTGATCATTTAATTCTATATAGGCATTATGTATCTATATATTTATGTATAGGTATGTATATCACTCTGATATCGATCAAGTATATAAGGTATGGCACGCTATGGTATTAAGTATTATATCGTTCACCTTGTTAAGAAGATTATTTAATGATTACATGAAGTTGAATTTGGATTGCATACTATGTTTTAAATGATGTAGATGTATGAAAGAAATATGCCGGATATCTTTTGTAGTAGCAATGAGTGATGCATTGATTACTGAGTTATTAAGTTTATTGTCTACGTAAGTAAGATATTCTATTGCTTACACTTGTGATTTATTGCTGAATGTAAGAACTAGGATCTAAGATATTGAAAGTATCTATTAAGAGTGTTATTAACGTTGTATTTGTATAATTGATATTACATGTTTAAAAGATTATTTTTAGATTATTTTGTTCCACACTAAGCTTTATAGCTTAGCACGGGTTTTGTGATCCGTGTAGGTTGCAGGATAGACTTGTTTTTGGTTAGACAGCTGCTTTGGCTCAACCATCTGAAGAAGGGATTTAGTTTCAAGCAATTCATCTTTTGAGGTTCACAGTTGTAGCGAGGCGATTTTGAATGTAAATTGTTTCTATTTTGGAGTATCATAGTAACTTAAGAGTGTAATTTGTAATATTGACTTATATTAGAAAATGTGATTGATAAGAGAATGGAAGTATGAGATGTATGATGGAATTATTTTTGTATTGTTGTGCCCCTGATGGGCTGAGGAAATTGTCTGATTTTTCAGGTGGAATAGTTAAGTTTTTAGGCGTTATATTGCCGAATTTTTATTTGGTAATCAGTCACTTGGACAATTATAGTTTATCGGCTTAATTTTTAAGTATTTCCTTTTAGTCAAGCCTGAAGTTGTTGGGATAGTTAAGTCTCTGTGTGAAAAAAAAAATTCCGTCTTATCACTTGTTTCAGTTAGACTGTTCAGTAAGGGTGTTACAGCTAGAGAATATATATAGCCTTTGGGTTATTTATTAATTCATTGCCAATATTAAATGGACCTATAGGATCGGACACAAAGCATTAGGCTTAAGATATTTAAAATAAAGTATTGGGCATTAATTTGAGCTTTTATTTAAAGTCAAATTAATGTGGATAATGGGTATTAAATTGCTTAATAGACCTTGGTCCATGAGAAAGGGAAAATCGGCAATTACTAGGTTAATGTCAATTAATTAATTATCTTTGGATAATTAAGGTAATTGATTTTAAATCCTAATAATATTTGAATCAAGAATCAACACTTAATTAGGGAGATAGTGTGGCCGAAATTCAAGCTAGATTCCTAGTTGAATTCGTCATACATTAAACCCTAAAGAAGTGATTTATTTTGATTAAATAACTAATGTCAATGTAAATTAATTTGAATTTAAAATAATAAAAGAATTTGAATTAATTTAGATCACTTAATTAGGTAGAGATGGAGGCTACAATCACTACCTAAACCTAGTAGATTTCAGCATCTAAAAGGATTCCTAAATAAGTGATATAAATTGATTAAAATTGTTTTTGCCAAGTTAGGTTTTTCTTTCTTTCTCTTTGCCGTAATTTCAAGGGGAAAGAATTATTTCTTCTTCTCTTGTATTTTGGGCAGCCATTAAAAACCCTAGAGGAAGAACAAGATAAATCTTGTGTCTTCATTCAATACCCATTGTTGAATACAAAAGGTTAGAGCTAGCACTCTTGTTTTAAGCCATATTTGTGAGTGTGTGTGTGAACATAGAGTGGTGTGGTGCAAAGGTAGCACCTTTGGCATTGGTGATCGAGATCAAAGGTATATAAGTCCATCTTATATATTGGTCATTGCAAAAATCAAGTTTTAAAGTGCATTCAAGGATGTAAGTTTAATCAAAAACCCTTAAATTACATGTTTTGATTCTATATTGATTATTGCATGGCGTGTGTGATCAAAAGTTTTATTTTTCTACTGAGTGATCATTATATTTATTCCATGTTATATCCCATCAGAAGCTTGATGATAGTATCAATTTAAGGAAAACACAGGATAAGATCAGGGGTGTTAACAACCTTAATGATGATGATTTTCCTTAAATTAGTACCAACTTGTAGAGTGGTGACATAGTTATTGGGAAGTGTATAGAATTTGGCCATATCTCAGTGACTCATCACATATACATATTCGCTAGAAATTCCTCAAATGGAATATTTCCTCAAGGGGAAAATCACACCCAGCATCTTAATGATGCTTCGTAGATGTATAATTTTCCAAAAAATCCATCTAAACTCCTTAGATGGAGTTTTTTTCTCAAAGGGGTAACTACACCAACATCTCAGTGACTTTTCACAAATGCATTGATGTGAGCACAATGGCAAGTTCAAAAGGAGAAAGAAACTAAAGTGGACTTTGAAAACAAGTTTAAGTTTTACATTCTATGTAATAAGTGTCTACTTGAAGAAATGTGTAATTAATTGAAGAAGGAAAATGAAAAAGGAAAAAAAAGGAAGAAAAGAGCTTTAAAGAGTTTTTGAGTTTAGTAACTATCTCTTTAGTGGAGGGTAAACCTCTCTTTACCGAGGTAAGCCAAAGGACACAGGGCTTTTTAATGGCCTTAGTGGAAGGAAAACTTTCTCTATCGAGGCAACCAAAATGGCACTAAAAGGTAGTGAGGCTCACCTCGATAGAGGAAAAATCCCCTCTACCGAGGTAACACACACAGAGTGCTCCCTCGGTGGAGGAAATTCCCTTCTATCTAGGCATTGTTAATTCCCCATGATGGCAGCTTTTGTTATTTCCTATTTTCTCTATTTTAGAAGTTAAGTTTGAATAGGTTTCTTCTATCTTTGCTATTTAAATGAATTGTAAGCTTTGTTAGATGAACACTTTTTGATTATTATTGATTTATGAGATTATTTTCTTGGCTTTGCCAATCTTTTTATGAGAGTTAATTGTTTTTTGATCTTGCTATTGCATGAAGAATTAGACTTAGGCAGGTTGCATTATTATGTATGCTTGATTCTTATTCTTCTTATTCTTAATCAATCTATTATAAGCATTTCCATTCATATATTATTTGGGGGTTCTTTAGATTGGGGGTTTAGTTTCATGTGTATGTTCAAATATTATGGTATGTTGGCATTTAAATAAAATGATTTTTCATGCCTCAGGTGCTAATAAGATTTATCCAACTTAACCTGATTCTGCATGCTCTAGTCACTAATCAGATCAAATCAAGTCATCTCAATTTTGCATGCCCTAAGCACTAATAAACACATTCAAACAACCTGATTCTATATGCCCTAAGCATTAATTAGATTCAATCAACTTATCTTAGTTTTATATGTCCTAAGCATTAATCAGATAGTCAAATCAGGGTTAACACATCGATAAACTGATGTTAACTATCCAAACCATGGTTAACATATCGATAAACTAATGATAACTACCTTGTCAAAAGACTCACTACCTTAGAAGGTAAGTGTTTTAATCAACCAAAATATTCACTACCTTAGGTATACATCTTTTTACTTTCACTCTGAATTTTGGCTCACTTTGGCACTAGTGCACCAGCTTCTTAAAATTGGATGTAATTATAGACATCATGACTTGAGATAACCTAGATCAGGGTTACCCGATGATGAAAAAATAGTATATTACTGACAACAGGCTCAGATCTTGAAGCTCCGATTGTGAATTTCTCATGCTTTCTCAAAGATTTTTATGATTTTCCAATTGCTTTTCAAGTGTTTTAACAAAAGATTCATAAAAATCTTGATTTGGACCTTTAATGATGTCAGGTGCCCATCTGTCACTTGAAGAGCGCTTGTTTATGGCTTTCTCTCTCTCTCTTGCACAGGCTGAATTAGGGGTACTTTAGGAATTTTAAGATTCTGAGCTAGGGGATGGTTGTCTTTCATTAAGGGATGCCCATTTATGGCTCAAAATCTAGAATTTCCATGTTTATTGTATTCAAAAAGAGGAAGATATATTTCAAAAAGGGATTTTTCCAGATTTTCAGGGAATTTTCCTTCAGGTTTGGGATGTTAGAGTTGGAATCCAACCCTAACTCTAACATAAGTATAAAGCCTAAAATTCTAGGGTTTTAAAGGGGGAGGAATCATAATTTATAAGGAGTAAAAATTTAGGGAAGAAGAAAAGTTAACTTTTTCTCTCTCTAAAAACTTGCTCAAACAATCTCTTTGATTAAAACACACAAATACACATGATTTTCATTGATTTTTTTGAAATCAAAGAATCAAATTAGAGTGGAGATTTGGACTATAAGAATTTCAGAGTCAGAATATCTCCTAAGGGTAATATTCTAAGTTTTTTCTTTCTATATTTATGTTTTCTCTCTAGAATTATCATACATGGATCATGCAGAATTTGTCAAAATAATTGTGTTCAAATGTTACATTTGATTTATTTGCTTGCATAAATATGATATAAGATGAATCTAAATTGAAATGGCATGTAAATGGTGTGTATAGATTAAGATTCCTCCATTATTGTATTTTAAGCTTTTTTTTTTCTCTATTCCAAAAATTTATATTTTAATACGTTTTTGTAGTATTTTATGTATGATTTGATGTTATAACACTATTTTAGCATGATTTAAGGCCTGATGATTACATGTTTTTGGTTAAAATAAGTTTTGTATGATTTTTGCATGTTTTGGTTCCAAAATCCTGCATTCTGTTTTATCTAGGGGTAGAGGATGGGAAGAAGACTCGGCAGATGCAACGTCATGGGCCTTCCTCTCATTCCATCCCTCACCCTAGATGTAGCCATCTCTCACCTATTTTGGGTATCTGTGATAATTTTTTTAGCATTTTTAATGATATTTTGTGTATTTTGTGTATTTATGTTATTTATTTGATCTCTATGATACCCATGCATTATTCTGTATGCCTCAATTCTTTATATGTGTATTATTTATTGTATGTATAAGTTTATAATTTCTTTTATGGTATTTGCATTGTATTATATTATTAGAGTACTAATTTTTTTTTTATCTTTTTACATTATTTTATGAATATGTACTTTTTTGATCTTGGGAGAATTTTTACAAGGCATTTTTCACTAGGATTCATACCCCTAGTCCATTGGTGGACTCTTGTGAATTTTCAGGTTAACCTTCTTAGTTATTTCCTTTATTCCTTATTTTAGCTATTATTTAGTATTATTTCAATTATTTTTTTGTATTGTTATTTATTTGGTATTTCAGATGTATTTTCTTTAAGGGATGCAATAGGTATTAAAAACGGATTTTTCGTGCACTCTTAAGAGGAAAAGGCCTCTAAAAACTATTTTATACTAATAAAATGGGTTTTTCTTCAAAACCTGGACAATGTCTAATCTTTTATCTAAAGCACAAACAAAAGAGATAATAAATGCTTTTTGTAAATATGCATGAGGGAATCAATGTTCCCAACCTAAATGAATGTCCTAATTTATGTATGTAATTTAACTTTCTTGCTGGATGATTTTCTCATGTAATAATTTAAATAGGTTTTTTATTATTCTTTGAGTGTTTATTTTTTTATTTATTTGATTAGGATGTTTATTTAATTCTATTTCTTGCATTATGTAGGAGAGGAGAGCGAATTAATTTTAAAACTCATTTGTAAAATAACACTTAACTAAGATACCCAATAAGAATGATGTGCTGAACATCAATCTCTATTTGGATATCAAAACGTGAAGATTTATTTCTCGATGTTCTATCGGGTGGTGACTCCATGATATCACCTTTTTGGGCCCATTGGTAGATGCCTTTATGGGTTGACTACCAATCATAAATGGGGCTTAATCTTTTTTTAGGGTAAAGTGGCCAATCCATGATTAAAATTGAGCCTCTATCGATCTTGGACCTTAAAAGCGAACTTTCAAGAACAAAATCTAAGATTAATGGATTTGATGTATGCTACATTAGGAATTGTTAACCAAACCATTTAATAGGCCATCTAGTGAAAACGTAGCAATTATTCATGAAAATTTAATCGTAAAATAATATTTTAAATCTAATGAGATCATATTTCAGAAGGCATCTAGAAAAATCAAGCTTAAATTCAAAAATTTTAATGAGGCTAAGATATAATTATGAATATAATGACTATTATTGATCAAATATATAACTCAAAATTTAGATATTGGTACTTAACCACCAAAAAAAAGTAAGCCTATTACAAAGGCAGTGACACAAGATAAATTGTTTGACAATTCAAATCCATCCATATGATAACATTCAGCGACCATAATAAAGAGACATCATTTAGATGTTAAGTAATTGAGCACAATGTATATAATAAAAACTATTGTTGATAATAGATCATGATATAATTGAAGCGTTGACATTATGGTTAGACTTGGTAGTTCCAAATTTGCAAAAAACTAGAGATCCATTGCTAATTTTTGGAGAATAATTGGGGAAAAGTTCCTTCAGCACTAACACTATGATCAATAGTCAATAATCAGGGAAAAATTCCTCTGGCACTCTCACCAGCCATAAATCACCATTCAAGATCAACTTTTATAGATAAATTCTCAAAATTCATGCCTTCTATGAACTTTAAAACATCAAATCCATCCTCACATTGACATAGGTACTTATGCTTTGGCACTAAATGATAAATAATAGAAATCACAACAACTAAAATTTTCAGAGCAAGTCACCAACAAGACTAATCACATTATTTCAAATCAAATGTCAAGAAATGGAACACTCCACCATGAAAGTAAATGATGAGAGAGAGGTTATAAAAAGTAGGTAATAAGTTAGGAGTGGTGGTGGCTAGAATGTATAATTGGGTCTTGAATTTATGGTTAGGATCAATAAGGATATCAAAAGAGGAGATGCCTTGAATGGGTTTTGAAGAATAAATAGATTTAGGGATCTCAAAAAGCTTCATCATGTTATGACCAATGGTGAAATTAGAGCATACAAAAGTGATAGCTTTGAAGGAGAAGGTTAGGAACCTTCTGTAAGTGGTCAAGCATGGTGACTATTAGATTGGTTGTAGAGGATGATGGTTGCATTGAAGATGTGAAAAACACCATTTCTCTCTCCTAATGGTAGCGACTAGAGAGGAGGGTAGATGATAAACTAGGGCAGTGACTGAAGAACCAGTCACGATTAGATGGTAGAAAGGGAAGAGGTAGTAAGAGGATGGTGAAAGGGATTGAGGGAGGGCTAGTTGCAAATAGGGCCAAAATTAAAACTCATTTTGGCTATCTTTAATTAGGTGTTTGCAAGCCAAATGATGTAGTTTCAAAATTTACGCTCCTACACCAAATCAAATATTGCTACCATATTGTTTTGATACATTCAATTCAAAAAATTTCAATGAAATTGGATAAAATGATAACATTTTCAAAAACATTTTGATCTGAACTTGATACCCACCAAAAAGAATAAGCGACCTATGGAGGTTTAAAATACTCTGACGATCAAGTTAGTATCTTGACTAAAAAAAAATTAAGAAATCATAGGATGAAAATGATATAAAAGGAAAGATCGTACCTGAATAAATAACTGACTTAGTTATTTATAGAGTGATGAGTTTGGATGCACTCATGACTTTAAATATGGATAAAGGTCCATATTAAATTAAATTAATTTTTGGTAGAATTCTATAAAGTCAAGTATTTGTAACATTTATAAGTTAAATCTTTACATATCCATTCAATTAGATCGATTGACCCGAGTCTATGGGTTTGGATTTAATTAGTTCTATTATCATGTAAAAAAATAAATTAATTAATAACTTTAATGAAAGAGTTAAATCTATTAGATTGGTCGACTTAGGAGATAAATACTTGATAACAGAAAAAAGTTAGTATTTTAGTTAGATAAAAAAAACCACTCCAAAAGTCATATTAAAAATTTTAAAAAGAAGAAAATTAGAAAAAAGAAGGTGTAAGAGTTAAGTAGTGAGAAAAGAATAAGCTAGTATTAGTATGTTTAGGCCTTTATATAGTTTAGGAGAATCATTGTAACTCATTAATATCATTAAGTGATATGACTAACTTTAGTGTGACAAGTGAGGTACGGCATGAACACTAATGGCCGAAGGTTTGCTTGATAATGGGAGATTTATAAGGCAATGATGCCAAGGTAAGGTGGCTTCAAAGGTATGATAACTGCTAGGACCTAGTGTGTGGGTTCCAATTGTTGATTTGGAGGAATTAGGCTTAGTTGAGTTGATTAATTAAATTGGCCTGCAAATATGAATCTCTAAGGATATCTTATGAGGCATCATCATTTATCCCCACTGCATATATCCAATGGGATAAGACATATTTGTGATGCTAAAAGGCATTCAGTCCTGATCGAATAAGCTTTTGCTTTTTAATTTTGAATTTAAATTTCCAAATTGTTTGCTCTTATTTTAAGTAGTTATAACAACTATAATTAACCCACCTATTGATTTTTTCAAGGCATCCTTTCACTACCCAGAGCTCTTTGATATTGGAAGTGTTGATTATTTATTTTTTCCTTGTGTCATGCATGTTTTTAAAGCATGCATGTTTTTTGAGGCTCTATTATATATATGTGTGTTCCCGTTTTGCTTTCATTTCTTGCTTGTATTTTCTTCTTAAATTCTTAACTTTCAGAGGGATTTTAAGATTTCACCATATGATGTGTGTTGGAGCCTACATGATTCTAGATTTGCTCTCAGAGACCTACTTTTAGGGTTTAAAATTGGATGAGGCTCATAAGTTTTATGATTTTGTCATTTCACAATAAAAAAAGGGTTTAAGCCCAATTTATTG
Organism: Excoecaria agallocha; assembly: GCA_037975025.1. NCBI lineage: Eukaryota > Viridiplantae > Streptophyta > Magnoliopsida > Malpighiales > Euphorbiaceae > Excoecaria > Excoecaria agallocha. The sequence continues at coordinate 13,176 of JBBPFJ010000263.1, forward strand.
TTGGTAGTCAACCTATGAAGGTGTCCAATATGGGCTCAAGGGGTAGGTTTCGTGGAGTCGCCATCCAAAAGAATATTGAAAAATGAATTTCAACCTTTTGATGCCCAAATAGAGATCAATGTTCATAACATCACTCTTACTTCATATCTCGGTTGGGTGTTTCTTATAATTAAATTTTTATTATTAATCTATTATCTCCCCTCTCACATGATGCATTTCAATTAAATTTAAATAAACGCATCAATCAATTAAGACAGTGGTAAATAAAGTGATTAAATAAACAAACAAATCTACTACTTAAACTATTACATAGTCAAATTATCCAACTAAAAAAAATATAAAAAGCATACATAAATCGAGCTATTTATTGAATTGGAAACATTGGTTCCCTCATATATATTTATAATAAAGTTCTTGTTGTGTGGTTTTGTGCTAGAAATTGGACATTGGTCCATTTTATTAAAAATCCAATTAATTAAATACAAAACTTTTAAGTGAGTTTTCATTAAACGTGTCTAAAAACTCTTTTTTGCTACCTATTACACTCCCAAAATTGAATAAAAAAATGTATAAAAACCAAATAAATAAAGCAACCATAAAGCATAATTAAATAATGTGATAAATTAAATGCAATAAAAAAGGTAAGAGAAATGGAGGAAAAATCATCTGAAGATAGCTTCCAAAATGTGCTAATCTCCCCAAAAAACAAGCTCTAAGATACGAGAAATAAAATTACTCAAAGGAACATGAAAGAACAAAGTAATTGGTATCACAAGATGATAAATGAACAAATAATGAGACTAAAATAATATAAAAACATATGTTGAAAATAAACATACAATGTACAGAATGTCAAACATGCTAAAATAGAAGCAAAAATAACATTAAATATGGCCAATCATGTAAAATAGATTAAACTGGCAAATAACATATAAAATAACCTAAAAAACCAAAAAATGAAAGATAGATAGCCAAGACAACATATAGGTGGCCAGAACACAAGGGAGGGACGGGGTGAAAAGGAGGCACCGAGATATCCTATCGATCGATATGATTGACAACTATCTATTGGGCCTTTTCCTATCTGTTGTTTAGAAATGTAGATAGAAAATGAAGAAAACATATAGGAGAGAGAAACCAAGCTGCCAAACCCGAGTCATGCATTTTTAGCCTTAAAATATACCAAACTAAAGAATAACAACCAAGATATGTTTTAAATGATGCCAGAAATAAAAAAAACATACAATTATAGAGGATAAATCAAGAACTCAACATGCATCAATGAAAGGCATAAAAGACTTAATATATTATTCTATCATGTTTAACAACTTAAATCATCATGGCAATGTAGTGATTACAAACAAATAAATCAAATAACATAGGATAATAAAAACATGGCATTATAAAGAAAGAACAAACATAATTAATTACATGGATAAAATATGAAACTAGAGAGAGAAAGGGATTAGAGTCTAGAATATTACCTTCAGGAACTGGAATTCTATGACTCTAAAAAACTGCTGTCTAAGCCTTGATCCTTGATCCCACATTTGATAAAAATATATGTATGGGTTTTGTTTTAGAAAGCTATTTAGAGCTTGCCTTCTAAGAATAGAGAATTGATTTCTCATTCTTAAAAGTATGCCCTTTTTTTCCAATTAAATTCCCCCTTTTGAAAACCCTAAATTTTTCTTTAAATATCTAGGGGAGGAGTTAGACATCGAGTCCAACTCTAATTCCCTTTAAAATGGAAGATTAAATCCCAAAAATTCATATAAGATCGTATCTATTAAGGGTCTGATCCTAACTGTCAAATTTGAATACTGGGAAATATGGGAAAATGAAGAAAAACCACATAGTTTGGCATCTATGATTAACAGAAGGCCATCATTCACATGATTTTCCAAAATTTACAAAAATACCATTGAATTTAACCTGGACTTGTTTGGCTATGACTCACTGACTGACGTCTATATGTCACCAAATAATAGGACAATCCTGGACAGCTTGATAGGGGTATCTACCGGAGATACCCTGAAGAAAATAGCCATAGAAGGTTATGTCTCTATGAGAGATGACCGTCTGTCACTCGCAGAGATCAAAACTCTATGTGTTCAAAATATTTCTCAAAACTCTAGGAAAACTCAATGTTAAAACCCATAAAAATACTTTATAAATTTGTGAAAATAAAGGCCAAAACTTGAGATTCATGTTTTCTATCAGAAATATAAGTGGTTCCTCATTAGTAGATAACTTTGATCTAAATTACCTCGGATCACGGTGTCTACACACCATATAAAAATTTCCAAGTTTCTAAAAAGAATGAGTAATTTTTTATATAAAGGTTGATTCAATTTCATTCTCTAGTTCTTATTCATTTTTAGATTAATCTTCTTTTTTGTCTTCTTATAGCTTAATCGATCCACCTTTCCCTTTAAATGGTTGTTTTTGATATAGTAACTAGTGGATTAACCATTTTCCAAGAGGAAACTTAAGGATTATCACAAAATATAATATGAGAACATTTGTGATTAAGCATTCAACACTTTAGACATATGAGGTTTCTAGGTTTAAAAACAAGTATAATATGCTTGATGACATAGTTGAAATGCCCTATTTGTTATCTATGAATGTGTTAGAAAGACCCTTTAATGGCAAGTTATTTATTTGCTTTAAGTGTTGGAAATTAATCGGTTACATACATCACATGAATAAGCGAAAATTAAAATTTTTAACTAATATATCTGATCTTGCCATGAATATACAATATAATATTAATGAGAATAAGAAAAAATCACCTTTGATTTTTGTTAAATAGTTATTTTTTCTTCTCACCTGGTTGTCGCAAACTATAGTGTCCAAAATTGAACACCTCCAATCGTAATCCACACTAGAGAAGGATCAAATGAACCAAAAACTATGGAAATTACAAGGTGGCCAAATACCCTTTGATGCTAGCAAAGAGAGTGGCGGCTAGGGTTAGAGAAGAGTAGAGAATTTCTTTTCTTATGAAACTCACTTAGCCCTATAACCCTTATCTTCGATTTTTATAATTAGGTTTAAAAAATCCAACTTCATAATGGGATTGGACTCTTTAAAATTGCTAGAGAAATATTAATTGGGCTTCTGGAAATATTATTAATTCATTTAAGCTCAATTAAATCCAATTTAAGTCCTTTATTAAAGGACTATACATATAACCCATAAACTAGGCCTTTTATGCATATACTTGAATTTAATCATCCAAGTCAATTCTAAATCCATCCAAATTAAATACATAGGCTCCATAACACTTATGAAGTATATTTATTTTATTTTAGTCCAAGAATTAGGCCTCTAAGGCCTTCTATTTGGAGTTGGCGTGGAACCCATCCTCTGGTAGGTTTCTACGCAAAAACCAATTCTTTTGGGCCTCTTATATTTCTTCAATGGATTTATTAATTATTATATCAGCCCTATAACACTTATAGTCTAATAATAATTAATTATGAAATATAATATTTCAATTAGATCCATTTTACAGAAAATTTCTAAAAAGTTCTGCGAACATTTCTACTTGAGCATAATTAATTAAACTCTTTAATTAATTATTCTTTTATTCATTTCTCTTCTCCCATAATAATATCAAATATTATTATCCTTGTCATTTTACTATTTTATCCTTTACTCTGTATGTGTGTGACCTATTGGGTTTCTGTCCATATTGGCAGTGTAATATGTAATTATGAGTTCTATTCAAAACTCACATGATTTAAACTTCTTTAAATCATTTTATCAGTCCTTTATTGATATTTATGATACATTATTATACAAGTAATGAGCGGCCTCTAGCTAGGCGTCATGACTATCCAAATGTCAGGAAAGTCAAGTGATTCTGACTATACCCTTCTATAGAAATAGTTACCTTGTAATTACTCCTTTCACCACTCTTATCTCAATTAGATTATGAGTATGAATTTTTGTCAACTCATATAAACCTAATTATATATATTCTATTAATTTAACCATTGTTCCCAAAATGCCCTTTATGGATCCCCATCCATCTTGGCATATTACTCTAGCTACAGATTTTCTGAACAAGGCAATTATAGAATCATGGGAAATAACTTCCCTTAATAAATTCGGGATGGTGAATTCTTTATCGATTACTCAACTATCTTTAAGTAGGTCATGATATACCCAACCTCCTAACTATGTTCACCCTCAGTTGGAAGTAATCAGTTATGGAGTCAAAGTATAGCACTTACTACTTAAGATAACCTTGGTGATCTAAAGTCTAAGGATACATACACAACCGCTATGAAGAGATTCCTCACTGACATAGATTTAATATCCATGTGAGGACTCTCTTTGTAGGTCTCTAACGAACTTGTTCTTCTAACAAGCATCCACATGTTAGCTTTGATCATCACCCATAATCACAGTTATGAGAACCACTGCTTAAACTATTCAAGAAACATAACATACGCTAATCTGTCCGAATTAACAATTTCCTATCTTGTTAATTCTATGACTAGGGATATTTAGATATTATCACATTTGCATGCAATAGACACCTCATATCATGAACACTTTTATTATTGCCTTTGCATTGTGTTTATAATATCTAGGACTTCATTTATTAATTTAAGATATACAAACTCATGTATTTAAACATAGCATTAATGAATGAATGATGCATTTTATTAAGAATATGAATTTATATATATGAAATACATCCCTTTTACATGGACTCTAGGGCATATACTTTAACATTAAGATGTGTTTGGATTATAAGCTTAGGTTCCCTTTCTAGTTCCTCTCGATCGGAGTGTGTTAGAGTTATACAAACTTGCTCTCATCAACTTTATCAGAATGGGTGGATAACAATCATATGCTTTAGCAAATAGTTTAGTATAAGGTCATCAATAGAACTTTTTAGCAATTTTTCTACATCTCTAAGAGAGAGGAAAAGATGGAGTTTTATTATTTTACAAGTCAATTTGGGAAGAAGCTTTTTTCTCTTTTTGAGTCTTGTAAATGTTTTAAAACTAGTTTCTTTTAGTTTCTTCGAAAAGAGGGTTTCAGTGTTTACTTAGATTGATAAAAAAAACCTATAATCTTAGATGACTCACTTTTGGACCTACTTAATTTTAAGGGATATGTAGAAAAATTATTTAAAGAAGTTAAGGGAAAGGAAGAGCCATTCAACTTCAAAATTTCACTAAGGTCTTTGGATGATCTTTATCTAAAAGGAGAGGGACACTATAACAAAAATCTCAAATTTTGAAGAAAATTACCTATGAAAAAAATTTCGTAGGTAATTACCAAAAATTCATTCTGTAGGGAAAATGGTAGGAGAAAATGCTTTTTGTGATGGAATAACAAATCCATCGTAAATGATGAAGGGAAATTTTTTTGCCAAACTTTACCGATAGAACTTAGTGATAGAATAGAAAAATTTTTCATAAAAAGGGTATCAATATTTTGCAGCTAAAATTGCACATGAAATTTACTGATGAAATGTTTTTTATGTTGGTAAATTACTGTTGGAATCCTTTTGCTATAGGTAATTTTTCGACAGTAATAAAATTCCTTACGAAATTATGTTTTTATAGGTAATTTTCCTATGGAATTATGCTTTTGTAGGGAATTTCCCGATGAAAATATGTTTCTATAAGGAAATTATCAACTAAAACACATTTTTATAGGTAAATTCCCTACGAAAAAATTTTTTCCTTTGAGAAATTTATATTATTGATAATCAATTTTTACAATATTTTATTTTAAAATAATTTCATCATAACCAAAAATATTTTATCATTATTGACAAAAATTTTTAAATTATATATGAATTAATTAATTAATAATTTAAAATAAATTATATTATTTTAAAATAAAATATAATAAAAATTAATTATTAACAATATAAATTTCCCTACAAAATGATGTTTTCGTAGGTAAATTATCAATGGTATTTTATAATTCCATAGGGAATGGAATTTAAAAACCCTAACTTTTTTTTCCTTCTCTTTTCTCGCCATTTGATCTTTCCCCCTCTCGACAGCCACCTCTCCCTCCCCTCTCCCTTGCCACATCCCACCTATTGGCAACAACTTGTTGCTGCCACCCATCTCGGTGCCACCATATATCTCTCTCTTTCTATGGCTCAATTTTATTGATCTATCTCTTTGTTTCTCAATGTCCTTTGCTCGATCTTATTTTCTTTTTATCTTAATCTCACTCACTCACTCACTCTCTCTCTCTTTAACTCTACCTCAATCTCTCACTGTCCCAATCTCACTTTCTCTATCTCCTCCCCTTCTCAATCGGACCTCATCTAATGCCTCTAGAGGAAAGTCAGTTAACAATCCATGATACTGGGCTCAGGAGGATCGATTATTATGGGTGGGTTCTTTGATCTTATTATTGCCTACCCATTTGTGGTATTTTTTTTATTGTGGCTCTGATCTTTTTCCTTTTCATATTTTTTGGTAGAATATGCTTATATTATGTTTTTATTTTATCTATTTGATGTTTATCTAATGTGGGATTTCTTTTATGTTATGATTTATGTCTCTGACATTGTACAAGCTTCAATATTTGAAGTTTTTTTTAATTTTTTTCATTATGCTTGAAGATTTCTCTTGTATGTTGTGGTCAATTTCTAATTTTATGCAAACGAACTGGATTCCCCAACCAGCTGGGTTTATCAATAAGGTGAAAAACTCATTTTTTTATTTTGCCTTTTCTATCTATCTTTTTCGATCTTTTGCATTATGCTCATTAATGGGATTAATAGTTTCATTTTACTTTTAAGAATGTATGACCTATTGTTTTATGGAACTCTGCTTTACTGTTATTCATATTTGCTTCTCTTATCACTCAAGAAATCTTTTCTCCATTTTATTATAAGATCGGAATGATTTTAAGCTTTTGAAAGTATTGGTTTCACATTTAGCTAAATCATAGCGGTTAACTTTTTGGCATCTCATGTAGTTAAAAAACTTGAGAAATTAGATTATAAAAAATAATTAAGTTGTTCTGCTTAACTTTCTTAAAAATAGATAAATGGGAAATTGTTGATATTAGTCTTGGATGTTTTAAGACAAATATTTTCTAGCATTATTCACTATTTTCTCTAAGATAAATTTCAACTCCTTATTTGATAGTTCTACTTGCCCATTCGCTTAGGGGGTGATATAGGGTTGCTATTTTATGCCTAACACCAAATTTCGTAAGCACATATTTGAATTGATGGTTGAAAAAATACTTGCTCCCATCACTGATAATAACCTTTGATGCCCTGATCCTGATAAAAATATTCCTTTTAAGAAATTCAAGCATAACTCGAGCTTCACATTCCTAGTAGCTATTTTTCTATCCACTTACTCATATAATCTACAACAACTAGGATGCATTCGAACCTGAATGAGTTCGAAAATGGCCCCATAAAGTCAACACCCTAAACATCAAAAATCTCAACTTTTAAAACACTATTCATGGGCATGTTATCCCTTTTCAAAATATTCCCTTCATGTTTACACCTATCATAGGACTATAAAATATTTAACATCAGTAAAAAGAGAAGGCCAAAAGAAACTTGACTAGAGAATTTTTTCCATATTGAAATTTGGTTCATGGTGACCTCCTACCTCTCTTCCATGAAACTATCTCACTATGTCTACTTGCTCCTCTTTTGGAATGTATCTCATGAGTACTTGATCAGGACATAGTTTCAACAAATATAGGTCATCCCACAAGTAATGCCTTGCATGCCTTTAGTTTTTTCTTTTGTTGCCAAGGGAGATCCTTTGAAAGGTAACCTCCTATAAGAAAATTAGCAATGTCAGTGAACTAAGGAGTTGTAATTTCACAAGAATAAATTGCACAAATAAGTTCATCAGAAAATGAATAAAAAATTTTCCCTTTTTTTAAATGAGCATTATCCAATCGAGATAGATGATTGGCTATAAAATTTTCTGGTACCTTCTTATCCTTGATCTCTATATAAAATTTTTGAAGTAGAAAAATCCATCTAATTAGCCTCAGTTTGGAATCCTTCTTGGTAAAGACGTGCCTCAGAGCTGTATGATTCGACCATACTGTGACTTTAGAGAAGATATGGCCTAAATTTTGCAAATGAAAAAACTATTGCTAATAACTCATTCTTCGTGGTGGTATAATTGACTTCTGCACTGATGAGTGTGTGATTTGCATAGTAGATAATGTGAAAAACTCTCTCATTCAGTTGGCTCAAAACTACTCCTATTATATAGTCACTAGCATCACACATAATCTTAAATGACAAACTCCAATCTGCTGATGTTATAACAGGTGCTATGATTAACTTTTGCTTCAACATATTAAAAGCCTACAAGCACTCACCATCAAAGTTAAATGCAACATCTTTAAGCAACAAATTTGACAGTGGCTTAGCAATTTTGAAAAAATGCTTAATAAACTGCCGATAAAAATCAACATGACCAAGAAAACTTTTAATACCTTTGACACTTGTAGAGGGAGGTAATTTATCAATCACATCTACTTTTGCCCTATCTACTTCAATTCCTCTCTCAGAAATTTTATGCCTTATAACTATACCTTCCTTCATCATGAAATAACATTTTTTTCCAATTGAGGATAAGATTAGTTTCTTCACACCTTTTCAAAACCAATGCAAGGTTAGACAAATAAGTCTTAAAATCATGGCCATATAATATAAAATTATCCATGAAAATCTCTATGAATTTTTCAATGAAATCATTAAAAATGATCAAGATACACCTTTGAAATTTGGTAGGGGCATTACAAAGACCAAAAGACATAATTCTATATGCAAATGTACCTGTGATATGCACTGGAGCCACCGCTCATTTTTGGGTTAACTTCTTAGAGGCCTACTTTTAAGGTTTAAGACCAGAGAAGGCTTACTTTAGTTATGAATTAGCTACTTTAAAATAAAAAAAGAAGGGTCAAGCCCAAATTATTGTTGGTAGTTAACCTATGAAGGCATCTACTAATGGGCCCAAAAGAGGTAGATGTCATAGAGTCACCACCTGATAAAACATCGAGAAGTTAATCTTGACCTTTTGATGCCCAAATAGAGATTGGTGTTTGGGACATCACTCTTATTAGGTATCTTAGTTTGGTGTTATTTTATAATTGAGTTTTAGAATTAGTGTACTCCCCTACCTCACACAATGTAAAGCAATAGAATTAAACAAACATCCTAATAAAATACAAAAATGATAAAAAGCAATAAAATAAACCTACTTAAAATTATTACAAAAGTAAATCATCTTAAAGAAAAGAATAATATACAAAAAAAATAAATATCATGCATAAAAATGCGTTATTAATTAGTTTGGACACATTGGTTCCCTCATGCATATTGACAAAAAGAATGTTTTATTATATTGTGTGGATTTTTGGGTTACAAATTGGACATTAGTCCATGTTTTGTAAAAAATCCAAATTGATTCAATATAAAACATTTTAGCATCTTTTTGACTTATCATGAACAATCTCGAAATTGATTCAATATAAAACAAATAATAATAAAAAACTTAAAGAATAAAAAAATAAACAAATAAAATGAAGTAGTTGATGTGATCAGGGAATGAAGGAAATGATCAACTTGGGAGAATAGCTTCCTATGTAAAAATACAAACCCTTCAAGAGCCATAAAGGCACCAATTACTCGAAAAATTATATAAAAATTAATTCATTAGTATCCATAAGATAACATAATAAGGTAATTACATATTTAATTATAAAAATAATTTTAACTACAAAACCACATCATAAAGTACTAACATCGTGTCACATAATGCATACATATGATAAGCAACAAATAAATGGTATAAAAGACATAAAAAACACAAAACAAATGTTAAAATGCTCAAAAATACACACAGGGACAGACTAAAGGGGGTGAGGGATGGACCAAAAGAGGTGAGGGATGGGGCAGAGGGACAGGTCTGAGGATGTCTCATCTGTCAAGTGATGGATGGCCATCCGTTAGGATATCCTCCCATCCATCACCTCTGGATAGAACCAAAAAGTTCAAAATCATTGCAAAATGTAGAAAAAGGTGCAAAAAATATTCCTAGCCTTAAACAAGCATTTTTATGGTCTAAATCATACCAAAACATGTTATAACAACAAATCATAGATGAAATACTTAGGAAGCATGCATTTATATAATTAAAAGGACCAAAAATCAAGCTTTAAATATACAACAACAAAGGAGACCACAATTAACACACCATTAATATGCCAATCTCGTCTAGGCTCATAGCTTAAAATATCTCAAATTAACATGTATATTATTCAAATAAGATAACAAATAAAGCATGCCAATATACATCAAAGAATCACATAATTACATTAATTGAATTAAAGAGAGAGAAATAATGAATGAGCCTAGAATATTACCCTTAGGAGATATTTTGACTCTATAGTAATTATAATCAAGATCTCTTATTCCAATTTATGATCCTTATTCTCAAAAATAACATATGAAATTTGTTTATATATGGTGTGTGTTTTTCAAGAATTGTTAGAGGATAAGGTTAGAGAGAAAAAAAAATTATTCTTGTTCTCTAATGGTGGCTCTATAAAAAATATGATTCATTTCCTAAGAAAACCCTAGAATCAATGTTTTATACCTCATGAAGAGTTTGAGTCAAAATCCAACTCAAATCTTTTCAAATTTTGAGAAAAAACCCAAAAAATCTAGAAGAAATCCTTGAGAGATAAAATAGCATTTTTGAAAACCAAAAAACATGGGAGAATAGGGTTCGAGTGAGGGACAGACATCCCTCAATAAGGGGTGATCATCTCTCAATTAGGGGTGATCATCCCTCATTGAGGGGTGGCCATCCCTCATCAATATATCCTAAATTTCCCTAAAATATCCTTTATTTGGACAACTTAGGAGAGAAGGACCCATAGACAGGCACCCCTCAAGTGACAGATGATTGTATGTCACCTTTGAATGCCAAAATTAAGGTTTTTATGCACATTCTATTAAAACACTTGAAAATATTTAGAAATACTTAGAAAATCATGAAATAAATCTTTAAGAAAGAGGGATAAATTCATAATTAGAGCTTCAAGATTCGAATCTATTGTCAGTAATATACTATTTCCTCATTATCGGATAATCCTGATTGAGGCTACCTCGAGTCACGGTGTCTACAACTGCCTATAATTTTAGGAAACTGGTGCACTGGTGCTAAAGTGAGCAAAAATTCAGACTAAAAAGAAAAAAGATATGTACCTGAGGTAGCAAATCTCTTGGTTGATTTGTTGTTTAAAATCCCCGATTAGCACTTAGGACATGCAGAATCAGGGTTTAAGACTCACTCTATTGAAAGAGGTGAGTCTCTAATTGTCCAATTAGCACTTGAGGTATGTAGAATTAGAATAAAGAGAGGGTTTTGCTTGATTAGTGCCTAGGGCATGCAAAATCAAGGCTTAAGACTAAGTCTATTAAAGGCGATGAGTCTCTACTTGTCCAATTAGTACTTGGGGTATGCAAAATTGGGATAAAAAAGAAAGTTTTCACTTGATTGGTGCCTGGAGCATGCAAAATCAAGTTACATGAATGCATCTAATTAGCACATAGGGCATGCAAAATCAAGATGGCTTGATGAAGACTGATTAGCACCTGGGGTATGCAGAATCAGTGTTGATTGAAGTATATTTGGTTAATGCCTGTGGCTTGCAGAACCATGATACTGTGGTTGGATTTGATTAGCATCTGAGGCATGCATGATCAAGATGACTTATTACACTTGATTGAAGCCATAGTAGACCTATTGATTATTGTTTTTTCAAGGTATGGTTTTTTTCTTGTGGTAGCATTCTACTAGAGAGATTTTTGATGAGTATGTATTTATCTACTGGGGGGATTTCTGATGAGTATATATCTTTCCACTGGGGGGATTTTTGATGAATGTACTTCTCATGTTCCAATGGATGGTGAAGGTGGACTCAATCCAAGATGAATAGGTTCCTTTAAATCATGATGAGAGTTTTCTCAAAATTCGAAAACATCTACATTTTCGCTTATTGTGTATTTCTTTTATGTTAACCTATTCGGGTAGCTCCTTGTAATGTTGAATAACACCTAACTTCTTTTTGGAAGAATATCTATATATCCCCCGATGGAGGTTCTCTATACCTATTATGAAAAAGTATTAAGTATTAGTGCCTCATTTGTTAGGGCTGGCCCTTTTGGGCTTTCTTTACCTTTGTCTTTTCTTTTTATCATTACTTACTTGGTTATTATCTTTCCTTTTTCTTTGTCTTATCAAGGTGTGATTATTTATGAATTATTTAATTAATCTTATGACATTTGTTTTTCATCTTTCAAGCATAAAGACCATAAATGAAGCAAGGCATTAAATAAAATTATATACTATACATACAACTCTATTTTTCTATACATTAAAAATTTTAACAAGTACTCCCTAAATACAAAATAAATCAATCACTGAGAGGGTCTTGATCCATGTGCTCTATGATACGCTAGCCCTTTTGGCAGTCTAGGAACTGACATCTTGGTTGGTCATGCTAGTGTCATGGCCTGATGTGCTGGATGTGGCTACTCTCCTGCTTGCTTAAATATGAATCTAAAACTTGGAAGCATCGATGTCAATGCCTGTAAAACCTATGTTATCACCTCTGCCAACCTCTCTGATCCCTGACCTACCTCATGGACTACTTTGAAATGGCTCTTTAGATACCTCATCAGGTCTCCCCTTAGGCATCAGAGGTACCTTTTTAGCTCCTCATCGATCTTAATAATAGCCTGCTTGGCCTAAAGAACTATGGTCTCGATGTGAGTGCTCTGGTCTGTAAGCTAAGTGATAGAATCATCAAAAACCTACAAGGACTCATTGAACCTACTAGCTCGTAGTTTGCATATATGCTCTAAGGCTCTATACCTTTATCTGCAAGGTCTAAACAGTTGCTAGTAAGGGCCTGGAGGGATTATACTACTATAATATAGTCTGTAATGCCTCTTCCTAGTATTTGATAGATGCCTCAAGCACTATTAACCTCATAGAAAAGTTGCAAAAAAGTATTACATGTTAGGTTGAAGTCAACTTGAGTTGTAAATGAATCAAAATGTTAATATTACATTGAGCTAAATATTCATAGCTAACCTACATAAGGAATGTTTGATACATGCATAATTCTAACAGCCATTTACAAACAATAAGGCAAATACTTACATGTTTTTCAAGAAATTAAATGAAATTTAGGCAGCCTTTTGACTAAAAAGGTGATTACCCCCTTGTATAATAAAACACATTTAAAATGAAAGACCATAGACCATTAGCGTTGTTTGATAATGCAAAATTCAAGTCATTAGTATGAGAAATTTTGAAAAAATTCAGCAGCATTCTGGCTAGGAATTGGATTACCCCTCTTGCACAAGAAATGCATTTAAGTAACACACAAGCCATGATAACGACATATTGCATTGTATTTTTTTAAGAAATTTTGGCAAAAATTTAGCAGCATTTCAGTTAAGAATGTGATTACCCCCTGTAAGAAAATGCCTTTTAGGGCTAAGCAACACAACATAAGCCCTTAGGGCCGCCAAGCAAAGCAAAACTCAAGCTATTTACATTTAGTGCAACCATCATGCAAAACAACATTTAAAACACAAATACATATGAATAAAAAAAGAATAACTATTGATTAGGTGCTCATTCACAAGGCTTTTAATCATTCATAGTGTCATGCAAAGAAAGTTTGGTAATTACATTACATTACTTAGAATACAAGGCATTATTTGATTTTAAACTGAAGAAAATAAAAATAAATAATAACTAAGAGAAAATACAAAAAACAAATAGTAAAGGCTCAATTCCATCATGCCTAAACAAAGGTCTTCTAGCCTAGGTTATATTTTAACTTAAGAAAAGACTAAAAATTAAGAATGAAGAATAAAGTTATTAAATTATACTTACTTGGACAAAGTAGAAAGAAAAAGATAGAAATGGTAGAAAAGCAATGCTCCTTGAAGTACACCTCACTCCTAGGAATCTATAGGCATAAACAGATAGAAAATTAGACATTAGATGAGAGAAAATGACTTAAAAAATCGAAACTGAAGCTTAAACGTTAGAAGTTATGGAGTTTTGCAAGAAAAATAAGGAGGAGGAGGTTTATATGGCCAAAATCAAGTGAGGGATAGAAAGCCTATCCTTCAAAAAGTGACAGACGAGATAGATATGTGTCCCATCCCCCAGGTTAAAATCACCAAAATGCCCTTTGAATTTTGATTTTCTCATTTTTCACATTTTAACTCTATTTTCTTTGATTTTTTTACTGTTTTAATCGATTTTTTATGCTTGATCCATCTAAAATTAATTTAAAACACTATTAATTCTCTTTTTATGTGTTACACATTATTTCTTAATATTTACAGGTTTTAATTACTCTTTTATTATGCATTATTATACAAAAGTCCGAAATACCCTTTGAAATTTAAGTGCCTTTTGAATTAGATGACCTTTCGCATTTCAAACTCTTTAAGTTTGACTGTTTAGGTCACTAAGCCTTCTAGATTTCCTATAAAATGCAAACAAAGGCAAATATGGATGTACATGCAATGCATAAAACATGCAAATGTGTGACTTTTGGCCTTTTAGAGGTGAGGGATGGGTAACCCATGACTCGCTTGGTAAGGGATGACCATCCCTCATCACTTTTCTATAAATAATGCTTGATTCCTTAGTTTTTATACCTTTGAATTTTCATCTTCTTGAAAGCTTCCATTAGGTATTTTCTCTCTCCTTTTTCTTTTCTCTCTTTTTCTATCTGTTTCTTTCAGTCATTTATTATTTCCCATCATTTCCCACACTTTAGACTGCTTAGCAACCTTGTTACTATGACTACTGTACTTGCTAAATTGTACCATCTACTGGATGACCCAAACATTTGAAATGACCCTCTTTTACTTCCTTACTTGACTTTGAGATTTTGTAGGAGAACTCCGAACAAAGTCTGTTGCCCTTCGGTACGAGGCTTTACATATTCCAATTCATTCATTAGGAGTTATGCCATTTACCTAAAAATGTTGCTGCCATGGTAGGTGTCAGGTTTCATCTTGATGTTTGACCATGTTTACCCCCTTCTGTGATTAGTTATCC
The DNA here is from genome assembly GCA_037975025.1 of Excoecaria agallocha. Taxonomy (NCBI): domain Eukaryota; kingdom Viridiplantae; phylum Streptophyta; class Magnoliopsida; order Malpighiales; family Euphorbiaceae; genus Excoecaria; species Excoecaria agallocha. The sequence continues at coordinate 28,334 of JBBPFJ010000263.1, forward strand.
TAGAGAGGTGGTTCGTGCCTTGGGTGTCCTTTTTTTCGAAGCTAGTGGTTTAATGCCTTATGGGGAGACATTTCTATTAGAGTGGTTTATTGAGTCTTGATTGACTTTAGTGACATGCCCACCTTTCGTTCTGGTATGGTACTGCTTTGTTGCCTTACTCGATGCTTATTAGAGTGCAATGCTGATTTCATGATTGCAGATTATGGGTTGTTTAGTGTTGTTGATGGCATATATTAGGGGCACAGTCCATTTACCCAAATTATGGCTTAGACCATCATTGGCATGGATACTTTTTACCTAACTCTTCTGCTCAATGTCGCTCTTCTTCTTTCTTTATAGGTAGTCCCATGCTTTTTTGGGTATGTCCTTTAATTTTAAAGGTAGTACGCCCCTTATGGATTTTTATACTAGCTTTTCTTGTTGAAATATGTGTCCTTTTAGATTTTCATATGTTTAATGCTGTATTTTTGCCTGAGATGGATCCAAATCACTCCAGCGACTCTTTTTTTAGGTATGGCTTCAAAAGAAGCTACAACTATTGTCAGAGCCTCCTCTTGAAGTTAGAGACATAGGCACTTATCCTATGAACTATATCACAATCCAACATTTGCTACATAAGTTTTAGTCAATCCAGGACATAGTTGGTTGGCTAGGCCATTTGATAAATGCTAACATTAGTTTTATGAGTTCCTAGCTATCAAAAACTTTTATGGTCAGGGACAAAAAGTTGGGATGTGTTCCTCTTTATGGGCTTCATCAAGCAACTTTTTATGTTACTACCCACTATGTTTGCCAGTTTGGAGGTGGACAGGACATTATTAGGCATCCACTAGGCTTTCATGGAGGCATCCTTATTGCTCACTTCTTGATGAAATATTATCAAAGGATCTGGACTTAACTTCCAGTAAGGACTACCATTTTTGGTACTGAAGCTTGTGATTTCACCACTTTTGACTCTTACAAGTGATGGGTTACCAATCCAGCTGTTGATAATAGACTTTCTCACCTAAGGCATCTAGATGAAGAAAGAGATGTGATATTGATAGATTAGATCATACATTTTCATAGATAATATTTTTACTTTTATTAAACATGTGATAGGAAAATGCTATTTTCAAACACTTTAGATGATGTTAATAAACATATACATGACATTTATTTCTGATTTCAATACACATGATCATCATTTGACCTCATCTCAATGGCACATATTATTTAATCTCAAAATGAAACTTTACAACCATCATAACTCCTATCATCAATTAGCCCTTTTGGGTTTTCTTAATTGATTATCTTCTCTCAGCCTCTAATTTTTGCCAAGGATGACATTTTCTGTTTTCACCATGACGAGGCGCCCAATTTTAGCAAGTCTGTCATTTTTTTTATTTTTGACCTACGGGGAATTTTTTATCTTCTTTTTCTATTTTTTAGTCTTTAGCCATGAAACCTTTTCAATCTGTCAATGTTCACAAGTTCTCTGAACTCATTGCCATCACTGTATGATAAAATAGCAACACCTTTGGATAATAACTTTTTAAGCACAAAAGGTCCTTTCCCTGTGGGCCTAAATTTGCCTTGAATATCTAAAATACTTGATCTCATTTATTTAAACACTAAATCTCATTCTTTTGAAGGCTGCTTCCTAACCTTTTTTCCTAAATGAATGAATAAGCCTTTTTTAGTAGGCCTGATTGTGATAATAAGCCCTTATTCTATCCTTATCTAAAAGGTTAAGCTATGATAGTCTCTGTATATCCTATTCTACTTCTAGAATCTCAGCTTCCAAAATAACCCTTAGAGATTGATGCTCAATTTCTAGTGGTAGTACTACTCTATCCTATATACCAAAGAAAATGGCATGGCTTTCATGGATGTTTTGATTGTGGCCTTATAACCCTATAGTACAAAGGGTAGTTTATAAGCCCAAACCTTGTAAGTTCGAACCATTTTTGCCAGAATTATTTTCACATCCTTATTAGATGCTTTGACTACTTCGTTTGTTTTAGGCCTATAAGAAGAAGATTTGTGATGTTACACTCCATACTTGATGAGTACCTATCTAGTTTCATCTAAAAACTACAACCTATTGTCTGACACCACATGCTGAGGCAAGCTATATCTACATATCAAATTTTTTTTGATGAGCTTAGCCATATCTCGAGCATCTACTTTCTTGAAAGATTCAGCCTCTACCCATTTGGTAAAATAATCGATAGCCACTATGATGAATCTATGTCTATTCAAAGTAGGTGGATGGATCATTCCTATGATATCCATACCTTATGCAGCAAAAGGCCATAGTGACGTGAGGCTACATAATTCGAAAATTGGCAAATGCCTCAGGTCCGCATACTGTTGGCATAATTGGCATTTTTGACATACTTAAAATAATCAGTGTCTATTGTGAGATAAAAGAAGCCTTGCCTTATAATTTTATTTACCAAGGCTAAGCCATTCATATAATCAACATTTACTCTCACATGTACTTCCTCTATTACCTTTTTTGCTTCCTTTACATCTAAACACCTTAGTTGGATTTTGTTAGGTTACCTTTTGTAGAAAACTCCTCCCGTAGTGATAAACTGAATGAAGAGCTTACAAATCAATCTCTAGTCCTTTTTAATAGCTTCTTCAGGAAACACTAACTATTCTAGATAATTATATATAATGAATACGAAAGCTTTCCATCATCCACCTCAATATCCATAATTCGATCTTTCTTAAAACACTGCTTGTCAGAACTTGAAATTAGCACAAGCTTCATAACTACTTCCTTTGGATTATCCCAAATAGACACCAAGGTAGCTAAAGCATCTACCAATTGGTTTTCCTCCCTAGGTACATATCCAAATGCACAGACCTCAAATTGACTACTTAAAACTTTCAAACATCTAAGATAGGGCAATAAACATTCTTCTTTCACTGACCATTCACCCCTTACTTGATAAATCACTAGAAAAGAATCTTCAAACACTTCTATGGATTTGGCCCCTATAACTAGTAAGGCTTCTAATCCAAAAATCAAGCTTCGTACTCTATTTCAATTTTTGTGGCTTTATACCTTAACTTTTTAGCTAATGGTAACTTTTCTCCCTCCAATGTAATCAAAATCACTCCTACTCTTGCTCCTTTATTGTTCATAGCTCTATCAAAGTACACTTACCATCCTTACACCATTATGGATGCAACATGTTCGTCAGGAGATTCATAAGTTACCTCATTCCCTTTTAAAGGTTGATTAGCAAAAAACTCTACTACTACCCGCCCTTTAATGGTTTTCCTAATGATCTACTCTATATCAAACTTCTGTAGGAGAATCAACCATCTTCTCATCTTTCCTAATAATGAAAGCACTTTGTGCAAGTACCTAAGAGGATTTTGCTTGTGCACTGGTTGGATTTTGTAAGAATGGGAGTATTATCCTAACTTCTTTGATGCCAATATAATTTCCAGATAAATCTTTTCAACTTCTACATACTTTGGCTCATAAGGGAGAAATTTCTTACTAAGGTAGTACAATGTGTATTCAATCTCGAAGTCATTGTCTTATGCTATTATAGGCTTAAAGAGTTATATCTAAAGCTAGTAATGTTTTTTAGGTTTTCCTTACTTTCGAGATTAAATAAACATGTGTTTGTTGAGTTAACATCAGATATAAATGCTTTATGATCATAATTATGCATATTAAAATTAGAAGAAAAATCATAAATGTAAGCAAAATTATTCATCTAATTAATGTAATCAAAAGAGCAAACATTGTTCTCTTTAAAAAGTTTAGGAACATTAACAATATCAATAAAAGTGTCTTTCAATCTTATTAGCATTAGATGTCTCTGCAGTCTCTGGATTGGCTTTGGATGGCTTTTTAGCTTTCACCTTCTCTTTGCTTTTCAACTTAGTGGCAAACAGCTTCTCTATTATGACTTCCTCTGGTGTTTTTTTTTATCCTAGGTAGAGTGGTGCAACGGGATCTCTTCATCCTAGTAACTTTTAACTGGCTTAATGATTCCCTATTCCCAGTCAAAGATATCATTGTATAGTTCAAACCCTAGCACTAGCTCACTCCCTATCTTCTGAGATTCATTTCCCCCATAATAGAGACATAGGCCTGAAGTTGGCATAAAACTCTGAGAAAAGTGAGGAATCTCTTTCGCTACTTCCTTTTCCTTTCCTTTCTTGTTGGAATCTATAAAGCCTAACCATCTTTTATCCTTCTAGCCCTAAGCAACTATAGTAGTTTGAGGTCCTTGGGAGTTCCTGCCCAAACCTACACTAGGTAGAAAATTCATCTTTTTGAGCACAATGACCTCTTGAGGGCAATTAGGGAAGTTATCCTAATTTTCTCCATCACTAATAACTACTATATGAAACTTGTTGAATGACTGCTTTGCTATTTTGAGAATTGAAACTTGGTTCTCCCTCGCTACTTTAATAGTGACCACTTATCCATCATAAGGGATCTTAATCATTTGAAGCAATGTATATGAAACTCCTCCTAACTTATGAAACCATAGCTTACTTAGCATTATAGAGAAATTTCCTGGTATAGGTAAAATTACAAATTCAAACTCAATCTTAATGGGCCCTATCTTCATCATAGCCTTAAACATCTAGTAGCCTATTTTTTAGAGTTCTCATAGGCGAAAATAGTTAGATCAGACTTGCTAAGCATGCTCTTATTCAATCCAAAGGTTGGGATTGCCATTAGGAGGCAGACATTAATTGAAGAACCATCATATATCTTTACACAAGCTATGTGCTTACCATTAACCTAAGCCTTGATGTAGAGGGGATGATTATGATTCCTTCCTTCTACGGGCAGGTCAATATCATAGTACACCACATTCACACCAGCTCCTTCCCTTACCAAATCCATTAATTTAGAGGGCGATATAATAGTAGCAATAGTAGCCTTGCTCAAAGCCTCCACCAACTTCTATCTATGCAACAGAGATACCTCAATAAGTCCTAAATGCCTATCTGAGCCTGTGTCTTTTTTAGCTACTTGATTATCTTATCATCCTCAACCTCTTTTTCTATAGGCACTACAGCAGAAGCTCGTTGCCTTTTGACCTCAAGGGCCACTCTTCCACTCCTTATGACTCCTTTAACTTCTTTCTCTTCCTCTATCTCTTCCTCATGCTCACTAGATGAACTCCAAATATCAATGGGCTTTAAAGCTCCTTTGTCCTAGCTCTCTGTGGGAGTATCCTAATAGTTAATCATAGAAACTAGCTTATTTGCTTCAATTGGCTCTGTTACTTTCAAGTTAGATTGAGTAACAACCAAGTAATCATTTCCTTACAAATTTTTTATCACATACCACTCTGGTAAGCTTGACCCAATCATGTACATTGGTAAAGGCATTACATGGTAACCATCTTTTTTCTTCTTATCCCTCTTCTCTAGATCTAAAATCTACTTGCTATCAATCAAATCTTGAATCTTATTCCTTAAAGTGTGACAATAATCATTGAGTGCCCAATGTGCTGATGGTATGCATAATATTGGTCCTCCCTATGATAGGGCAACCCTTAACTCTTTGTAGGGCTTGGTGGGAGAAGCTGGAGTTTCCCTTCTTTAACCAATCTTTTCAAAACCCAAGATAATGATTTTTCCAAATTGAAATAGTGCCTCTGACTAGCCTTTTTAGTAGACACTTTTACAGTCTTTCTAGCTCTATTCTACTCACTACTATTCTCAATAATCTTATTGCTACAAAAATTTCGCCTTGTATTCTTACTATTTGCCCTTTTGGCTAGGTACTCTCCTTCAGCTTCTATGGCTATATCTTTCAAAGACTCCCAGTCTTTTAGAACCTTTATCTTCAAACCATCTCTCAAGTATAGGCTTGCATTTTGGATAAATAACATGATTTGATCAGTTGCATAAGACTTTTTTTCATTTCCATCACCCTATTTCTCCGTCTGATAAGGTACTTACGAAAAGAATCATCATGCTTTCACTGAATTAATTTAAGATCCTTCAAGGTGACCTTTATCCTTATACTACAATCATACTGCTTGAAGAATTCTTCTGTCAATAGGTCTCAATCCTCTTTAGTCTGTCTATCAAACCATGGTACCAATCTATGGAAAGCCCAGTCAAACTCCAGAAAAAGTATTCCATCTTCTATTTCTTTGATAAAGTAGTTCCCTTTATAATCAATGTGTACTATTTGATATACACTAAAGGATTTGAGGTACAATCAAATCTTGGCAAGTCAAACATTTTGAACCTCTAAGGTAGTGGCTCATCTCTATCCAAATCCCTATCTTTGGGGTTCATCCCTTACCAGCAGACAATAGCCTGGACATGGCTTTAATCTTTTCCTCCATCTTTTTAAAGGCTAGATCCTTAGCACCAGGACCTCTCACCTTTATACACATCATTGGGGGAATATATTATTCATCTTCCTCTTCTATAAAGTCATCCTCAAGGTTATGCCTTCTTTTCCTTTTAGGTGGGTTTTGAAGCATAGTAGCATCAGCTACGGTGGCTGATAAGTGTGAATTATGTATAGTTTTTAACATGTTTTAAGTATTGTTATTTAGTTAATTTGGTGTGATTTAGGTTGCATTAGAGTTAAATTGTTAATGTGTATGTTTTTGAAGTTAATTAAAACTTTTGGATGTTTTTCAGGTTTAATTTGATGAAAAAGGGTTTAAATTGCAAAATAGGCAAAGATTGGGGTCAAAACTGCAAAAATGAGAAATTGATGCGAGAAAGTGAGCGTTGAGTCCAGAAGGTTATCACGTGACCACGTGAAATATATAAAGAGAAGAACCCGTGTCCACATGAAGATAGCACCAAGGAAATACATGGCCACGTGAGCATGATGAAGAAATCTATGCATGGCCACATGAAAAGAAATAAACAAAGAAGCAAAGAAGACCAGTGCCCACGTGTGAAAGAACAAAAGAGGAACCATGCCCACGTGTGTGATTCTCAAAGCTCCACCCTGTTAGTGTAAGCCCTAGCCCCAATAGATTGTAATAAAACATTTGAGTTAATAAATGAGACATTTGTTTTATCTTTTGTATTCCTGTGCATATCAATTGATAGAACTATCCAAGAATGTTGTTTTAGTTTAAGTTATCATGTGTGAGGCACATGGTTGTAAGACCTTGAAGCAAAAGAGACATCATTCTAAATATCCCTAGTCAGTCATTGTTACGAGAATAATAATGAATTAAGGCTAGTATGCTCTCTCTGATAAGTTGAGTTCTGTCTTATGGATCATAAGGACAAGAGTGTCAATCAGAGATCATAGATACATGTTTAGAACATGGTATCCGAATTCGATCCATTTATGAGAACACTACATGGTATAAGTCATAAGTGTTTCTCATATGTAAGTTTTGCATTGGAGTTCTTAGACCTAAAATCTCTATGAAACTCTTTATGTATTACTGTATACTTTGACATACACCTAACGTGCTCGTAATAGAGTGACAAGTATGGGTATGCTTGGGTATACATTAATTCATGTTAGAGAGCATGGGAGAAGTGAAGGGATTACCCCTCTCAATAAGAGAGAAAATATCATCGGTCACTTGATCAGTGAACTGAGAAGTGTATAGCCATACCGAGATGAAATAATGAGTAATCATTATTTATCTGAGAGTTCAGTGTCACTGAAATATCAAGAAAGGAATTAATTTATATAAGGGTGACTAGTTCCATGCCTTATATTAATTTTGATATTTTTGGGTAAGGGACTATGCAAAATTGCATTAGGTCACAAAATTCCATATGCATTTTCATTTAATTTGGAATGCTATAATATCTTGCTAGAGAATATTTATAGCCTTTGAATTAATTTATTAATTCATTGTCAACATTAAATGGATCTATAGGATCGCACATAAAGCATTAGGCTTAAAATATTTAAATTATGTATTGGGCATTAATTTGAGCTTTTAATTAAAGTCAAATTAATGTGTGTAATGGATTATTAGATTGCTATTGGACCTTGGCCCATGAGAGAGAGAAATTCAGCCCACAAGGTTTAATTTCAATTAATTAAATGTCTTGTATTAACTTAATTAATTGAGTTTTAAAGCCTAAAGGAATTATGATCAAATAAATCACTTAAATAGGAATACTATTGGCCGAAATTCCTAGAGAGAAATCAAGGAATTTCGGCATATCCTTTATATTAATTAAGTAGTTTATTTGATTAATATGTTTTCTATATTCCTATTTAATTAAGTGGTTAATTTGATTAATATGTCTTTTGCTTTTATCTTGGATAAATTAAAAGAGTTTTTTATCAATAAATATTACTTATTTTAATTAAGTGATAAAGGCAAATATTAATTATCTTTAGTTAATATTAATTATCCTAAGGTAGTATATTTGAGATTTATCACTTATTAAATAAGATAATATATATATTGGATGAGAGAGAGAGAAAAAAAACCTAATTTTGTGTGGCGTGAATAGTAATGCTTGAATAGTAACTCGTGAATAGTAACTCTCACAATTTTATTTTGGCCAATTTTTCACAAGGAGAAAGGATTGTTCCTCATTCTCTTGTGATCTTGGGTAGTAATAGCAACCTTAGAGAAGTGCAAAATCAAATTTTGTAGCTTCAATCAATTGCCATTACACGATAATTAAACAGAGAGCTAGCAATCTCGATTTTAAGCCGTCTTTGTAATTGTTTGTGTGAACATAGAGAAGAGTGGCGTAAAGGCTGTTCTTTTGGAATTGGCAAAGAAGATCAAAGGTTGATAAATCACTCTTGATTGCTGGTCATCACCAAAACCAAATATTGAAGTGCATCTAAAGTTGTAAGTTTTACAACCCTAAAATTGCATGTTTCGTTTCTTGCTTTGGAATTGTATGGTATGTATGATAAAATTTTTGTTTTTCCGTTGTGTTATCATCACCATCATACCATGTCATATTCCATCAGTGGTATCAGAGCCTAAACAGCTTATTTTTGTGCTTTAGATGCATGAATTATTTAATCAAAAATCGTTTTTATAAATACATGCAATGTTGAAATTTTCTGTTTTGAGTTTTTTGCATTGTTTTGGTGTAAAAACTATTTTAATTGATTATTTAGGTATTATAATTAATATTAAATGTTAATATACTGTCCTAAGATGTTATTAGGGCTGGTAATGGTTGGATTTAATTATTTATACCTGATGGTACATGTTAATAACGAAACTAGGTGCTAATTGGCATGAAAATTGCTAGTTTAACAATTAGTTTTCAAAATTAAATGTAAAATGATTTTGGCATGTTTGTAAGTGATTTTTAAAGATTAATTATCAGGTCTGGACATATTTTAAATTTGGTTTTAATTCTAGTCCATGACAATTTAATTAATTGATTTTAAAATCGCTTAAAACTATGACTAGTTTGTGTTTGTTACATGTTTAATCAACAATTTTTGTTTTGGTTTGATTAAAATGGTATAAAAATATTTAGATCAAAATGGTATAGAATATTAACTCAATATTTATGACCTTATTTAAATGATTAAATGACTCATAAAATTGATTTAAGTGTTTGTGCATTTTTGTGGCATCATATAAGCATTAAACAACTAATTCGTTGTTGTTTGTTTGTTTTTCATGAATGCCGTGTATATTTATATGTTCTTCATGATTATATTTTTTAATTCATGTTGGTACATATTACATGCATTTTTAATTTTTATGGGCTAAATGACATAAAATTAAAAATGGCAAAATTGGAAATTATAATAGAGTGAATTTATTGCATAAATCTAACTAGTTCGTGTTTTGGGCTTTTAAGAGAACTTATTCAATAGAGGATTTAGTCCATTAGGCTTTGGCCCAGGCCCATCATGGGGTCTTCTCTTAAAGGTTCAAGTACACAATTTCCATTAATGGGCTTGGCTAAATTAATTAAAATTGGACTTTGTTTGATCCATGAATGTTATGTATATTTATTTGCTTGTTTGGTGTGATGAATGGATATGCATGGTGCATTCATGGGCCCTGGGTTTTGTAATTAAATATGGCCTGCAAGCCATTATTTTTATTGTAAAAGTTTTCATTTATTTCTTAGAATAAAAAATACTTTAAGATTTTGTAAATCAAGACGAAGCCCACCAGAGTGGAGAAGCCCAACTTGAAGATTCTTATGTAATAGTATAGAATATTAGTTGTAGGTTTTAGGACCCATGTTTGTCACGCTTTACTTTATGCAATTATATATATATGCATGTTATGGATGGATGACAAAGCGTATGCCATGTAAGCGATAATAAAATGAATCCCCAAAATAGTAAGTCACAAAGTTGCCTTCCTAATTCAAAACATGTCAAGGCATCGATCATCGGTCACGTAGACTAGGAGTCCTAGATGCGCCCCGATTGTCTTTGTGAGGCATGGGTTGTGGATGTAGGTTGGACTTAACATGGAATGGGATGCCCGGACCTAGGCAACTTATAAATGGAATTGTGCTATAACATCTTAAGATGTTAGCCCATTTGATCCAAGAGTCATGTACGAGACATGATTGGAGTCTTCCTACCTAAGTAATTTAACTTGTTAGGTGTACAAGCTCAGCTTGACTAATAAGTTGTTATGAAAAGTGGATCTTGGCCCACATTAAATCACTAACGCGAATTATTTAAGGGGATATTAATTCGGTTTGTGGGATTATAATAAGACCTCATTTAATCATGCTAAATTTTATTATTGTAGATTGAAAATGGCATCTTCAAATAACAATTTCTCATTGCGATCGGTCCTTGAAAAGGACAAATTGAATGGCACCAATTTCATAGACTAGTCTCGAAACTTAAGAATAGTTCTTAAGCAAGAGAAGAAGTTGTATGTTTTGGATGCACCCTTACCTGAAGAACCTACAGGAATGCTTCTGTGGTTCAAAAGGAAACTTTTGAGACCAAGAAAAGCGACTCCAACAATGTGACCTGTTTGAAGCTAGCCACTATGGTGCCTGAATTGCAAAAGCAATTTATGGACCAAAAGGCCTATGCGATCATGGTGCACCTCAAGGAGATGTTCCAAGAGCAAGCTCGTCACGAGAGATTCGTGACAACAAAGGCTTTAATTTCTTGTAAGATGGTTGAGGGTACTCCTGTTAGTACCCATGTACTCAAGATGAAAGGGTATCTTGATACTCTTGAGAAGCTTGAGGTATAAGTGCCAAAGGAATTGGCCACTGACTTGATCTTGGGATTATTGTCTACTGCTTATGATCCATTTGTGATGAATTATAACATGCATGCAATGAACAAGTCAGTTACTGAACTTCATGGGATGCTTAAGAATGCTAAGGAGAACATTCGAAAGACCAATCCTGTACTGATGGTTCAAAAGGGAATTAAGAAGGGACCCGCTAAGGGAAAGGGAAAGGGAAAGGGAAAATCCAAGTTTGTTGGGAGTGCACCTCAGGCCCAATCCAAGCCTAAGGCGCAAAAGCTCAAAGAGAGTGAGAGCACTTGCTTCCATTGTAACAAGATAGGGCATTGGAGGAAGAATTGTGCTCTCTTCAAGGAAGAACAAAAGAAGAATGGAGCCAAGGCATCAAGTTCTGGTATTTTTATTGTTGAAATTAACCTTTCTATTTCTACCACTTGGGTATTGGATACCGCTTGTGGTTCCCACATTTGTTCAAATGTGCAGGGGCTAAGAAATAGGCAGTTACTTGGGAAGAATGAAGTGGACCTTCGTGTGGGGAATGGAGCACGAGTTGCTGCCATGGAGATAGGCGACTATCACCTCACTTTACCTTCCGGACTTTGTATTGTTTTGAATAATTATTATTATGTACCTGCTATGAGCAGAAACATTATTTCAGTTTCATGTTTGGATAATGATGAATTTGAATTTTGTTATTAAAAATGGCAATGCTCATATTCGTCGCCAAGGCATTTCTTATGGTAATGCCATAGTGAAAAATGGCCTTTATATCCTTGATTTGCAAAACAAAGAGTCTGTATACAACATTAATACGAAGAGGATTAAATCAAACGAATTGAACCCTACTTACTTCTGGCATTGTCGTTTATGACATGCAAACAAAAAATGCATTTCAAGACTCCACAAAACTGGAGTGCTTGGGTCATTTGACTTAGAGTCTTATGATACATGCGAGCCATGTTTGCATGAAAAAATGACAAAAAGTCCTTTTAACAAGAAAGGTGAGAGGACTAATAACTTATTGGAACTAATACATACCGATGTATGTGGTCTATTAAGCATACAAGCTAGAGGTGGTTTTAGCTACTTCGTGACATTCACAGATGACTTCAGTAGATATGGCTATATCTATCTAATGAAGTACAAGTCTGAAACTTTTGAGAAATTCAAAGTGTTTAAGAACGAAGTAAAAAACCAACTTGGCAGAAGTATAAAAACCAGTCGATCAGATCGAGGTGGCAAATACTTAAGCCAAGAGTTTGACAGTCATCTAAAGGAGTTTGGTATTATATCACAGCTCACTCCTCTTGGAACACCACAATGGAATGGTGTGTCCGAAAGGAAAAATCGAACTCTGTTGATCTATGATGAGTCAAACTAATCTTCTTGTCTCTTTTTAGGGTTATGCATTAGAAACTGTTGCATTTCTATTAAACCGTACTCTAACTAAAGTAGTTGAGAAGACGCCATACGAGGTATGGACTGGGAAAGAACCCAATATGTCTTTTCTCAGGATTTGGGGCTTTGAAGCACATGTTAAGAAATTAACATCTGATAAACTAGAGTCCAAATCAACTCTCTGCTTGTTTGTGGGTTATCCCAAAGAAACAAAGGGATACTACTTTTACTCACAAGACGAGAACAAAGTATTTGTTGCTCGCAAAGCTGTTTTCTTGGAAAAGGAGTTCCTTCTCAAGAAAGACAATGGGAGTAAAGTAGAACTTGTAGGAATTCAAGTACCACAAACTCATATACAAGATGAGTTGAAAATGGGATCAAGTTCACAACCAGTTGTGGAACAAGAACCTATTGCACAAGAACCTAGAAGGTCTGGTAGGGTACATTAGGTGATTGAGAGATATGGATTTCTAATCAGTGACAGTGACACCATTGAGTTAGTAGATCGTGAGGATCCTACTACCTACCAAGAAGCTATTGAAAGCCCAAACTCAAAAAATTGGCTTGAAGCCATGAAATTTGAGATGCAATCAATGTATGATAACCAGGTTTGGACCTTGGTTAATCCACCGGAAGGTGATAAGGTAATTGAATGCAAATGGTTATTCAAAATTAAAGCTGATAAGACCTACAAAGGTAGACTAGTAGCAAAAGGTTTTCGATAAATTCATGGTATAGACTATGATGAGACCTTTTCGCCAGTAGTCATGCTCAAGTCCATTAGGATCTTGCTTGCCATAGCTGCATATCAAGATTATGAGATATGGCAAATGGATGTCAAAACCTCTTTCCTCAATGGAAATTTACTTGAGGATGTGTATATGACACAGCCTGAGGGTTTTGTCAATCCCAAACATCCTAAGAAGGTTTGCAAGCTTCAAAAATCCATCTACGGATTAAAGCAAGCATCCCGAAGTTGGAATCTTCATTTTGATGAGGCAGTCAAAGAATTTGACTTCATCAAGAACGAAGATGAGCCTTGTGTGTACAAGAAGGTTAGTGGGAGCATAGTAGTATTTGTAGTCCTGTATGTGGATGACATCCTTCTCATTGGGAATGACATTCCAACATTGCAAAAGGTTAAGCAATGGTTGGGAAAATGTTTCTCAATGAAAGACTTAGGTGAAGCCGAGACAATACTTGGTATTCGAATCTATAGAGATAGATCGAATCGACTTTTGGAACTAAGTCAAGAAAAGTACATAGACAAAGTACTAAAGCATTTTAGTATGGAAGACTCAAAGAAAGGGTATATACCTTTGGCTTTGGGAGTTCTTTTAACTAAAGAACAGTGCCCTAAAACCAAAGAGGAAAGGGACAATATAAGTAGAATCCCATATGCATCTGCTATTGGATCTATCATGTATGCTATGTTATGTACTAGATTGGATGTTGCTCATGCACTGAGTATAGCTAGTAGGTTTCAGCAAGACCCTGGTGAGAAGCATTGGTCTGCTGTAAAAGGGATCCTAAAGTACCTGCAAAGGACTAAGGATCACTTCTTGGTGTATGGTGGTCAAGAAGAGCTCGTCATACAAGGTTATGCCGATGCTGCTTTTCAGACCAGCATTTAGGATTCTAGATCGCAATCTGGATTTGTTTTTATGTTGAATGGTGGTGCTGTCAGCTGGAGAAGCTCGAAGCAAGAGACCGTTGCCGATTCAACTATAGAATCTGAGTATATTGCAGTAAGTGAGGCTACAAAAGAGGCTGTTTGGATTGAAAATTTCATTTATGGATTAGGAGTGGTCTCAAGCATCCTAGATCCATTAGAAATTTTTTATGACAATAACGGGACCATAGCACAGGCTAAGGAGCCCCGGTCACACCAGAAATCTAAACACATACTCAGGAGGTACCACATGATTAGAGAAATCATTGATCGTGGGGACGTCAAGGTTAGCAAGATAGCAAGTAAAGATAATCTAGCAGATTCTTTGACGAAACAGTTGCGTCCAAATCTACACGAAGCTCATTTGAGAGCGTTCAGTATTAGGGCAATGCCCGATTGGGACTAGTGCTAGTGGGAGATTGTTAGTGTAAGCCCTAGCCCTAATAGATTGTAATAAAACATTTGAGTTAATAAATGAGGCATTTGTTTTATCTTTTGTATTCCTGTGCATATCTATTGATAGAACTATCCAAGAATGTTGTTTCAGTTTAAGTTATCATGTGTGAGTCACATGGTCGTAAGACCTTGAAGCAAAAGAGACATCATTCTAAATATCCCTAGTCAGTCATTGTTACGGAAATAACAATGACTTAAGACTAGTATGCTCTCTCTGATAAGTTGAGTTCTGTCTTACGGATCATAAGGACAAGAGTGTCAATCAGAGATCATAGATACATGTTTAGAACATGGTATCTAGATTCGATCCATTTATGAGAACACTACATGGTATAAGTCATAAGTGTTTCTCATATGCAAGTTTTGCATTGGAGTTCTTAGACCTAAAATCTATATGAAACTTTTTATGTATTATTGTATACTTTGACATACACCTAACGTGCTCGTAACAAAGTGAAAAATATGGGTATGCTTGGGTATACATTAATTCATGTTAGAGAGCATGGGAGAAGTGAAGGGATTACCCCTCTCAATAAGAGAGAAAATATCATCGGCCACTTGATCAGTGAACTGAGAAGTGTATGGCCATACCGAGATGAAATAATGAGTAATCATTATTTATCTGAGAGTTCAGTGTCACTGGAATATCAAGAAAGGAATTAATTTATATAAGGGTGACTAGTTCCATGCCTTATATTAATTCTAATATTTTTGGGTAAGGGACTATGCAAAATTGCATTAGGTCACAAAATGCCATATGCATTTTCATTTAATTTGGAATGCTATAATATCTTGCTAGAGAATATTTATAGCCTTTGAATTAATTTATTAATTCATTGTCAACATTAAATGGACATATAGGATCGCACATAAAGCATTGGGCTTAAAATATTTAAATTAAGTATTGGGCATTAATTTAGGCTTTTAATTAAAGTCAAATTAATATGTGTAATGGATTATTAGATTGCTATTGGACCTTGGTCCATGAGAGAGAGAAATTCAGCCCACAAGGTTTAATTTCAATTAATTAAATGTCATGTATTAATTTAATTAATTGAGTTTTAAAGCCTAAATGAATTATGATCAAATAAATCACTTAAATAGGAATACTATTGGTCGAAATTCCTAGAGAGAAATCAAGGAATTTCAGCATATCCTTTATATTAATTAAGTTGTTTATTTGATTAATATGTCTTGTATATTCCTATTTAATTAAGTGGTTAATTTGATTAATATGTCTTTTATTTTTATCTTGGATAAATTAAAAGAGTTTTTTATCAATAAATATTACTTATTTTAATTAAGTGATAAAGGCAAATATTAATTATCTTTAACTAATATTAATTATCCTAAGGTAGTATATTTGAGATTTATCACTTAATAAATAAGATAATATATATATTGGATGAGAGAGAGAAAAAAACCTAATTTTGTGTGGCGTGAATAGTAATGTATGAATAGTAACTCGTGAATAGTAACTCTCACAATTTGATTTTGGCCAATTTTTCACAAGGAGAAAGGATTGTTACTCATTCTCTTGTGATCTTGGGTAGTAATAGCAACCTTAGAGAAGTGCAAAATCAAATTTTGTAGCTTCAATCAATTGCCATTACACGATACTTAAACAGAGAGCTAGCAATCTCGATTTTAAGCCGTCTTTGTAATTGTGTGTGTGAACATAGAGAAGAGTGGCGTAAAGGCTGTTCTTTTGGCATTGGCAAAGAAGATTAAAGGTTGATAAATCACTCTTGATTGCTGGTCATCACCAAAACCAAATATTGAAGTGCATCTAAAGTTGTAAGTTTTACAACCCTAAAATTGCATGTTTCGTTTCTTGCTTTGGAATTGTATGGTGTGTATGATAAAATTTTTGTTTTTTCGCTGTGTTATCATCACCATCATACCGTGTCATATTCCATCACACCCATGCCCACGTGATGATTAACACTAAAAGAGGTGTGGCCACGTGCAAGCTTTCCCATTAGACGAAGGATTTTCTCCAAGCTTCCTCTTTAAGTGGAGTTAGCTTCCTATTTAATTTTTGGAGTTTAAGAAGGATTCTACTACGTCTTTGGCCTATAAATAGGAGTCTGAAACATCAGAGAAGGAATCAATCTTTGAATTAAGCAAATTTTCTTCTTAGTTTTTACATTGTTTTTCTGTTTTCATTGTTTTTGTTTCAAAGCTTGTTTTAATTTTAGTTATGTCTTGTGAGTAGTTTTCTTTAACTTTCGCTAAAGGATACTTGAATCCTTAACTTGTATTGTTATGACTTAAGTTTGATCTTTAGTTTAATGCAAGTTGATTGTTTCTTAGTTCTTAAACATAGCCTTGTCTTTATTCAAATTTAAATTGATTGTTAACTTAATTAAATATTGGTTAATTATTTGGTTTAAATTGATTATTGATATGCATGTTCTTGAGTTAATTTATTTAGGTTAATACATGATTATAATCTGAATAAGCTATAATCTTGTATTGATTTAAGTCAATTAAGATTGAGAAAGGTGTAACTAAGAATGCATGAAAGTTAAATTACTTGAGAAAGGATTTAATAGACATCTAGGAAAATTAATTCAGATCTTTATGCTAAGTGTTGAGTTTATCTGAATAAGAAAATTTTAATGCTTGGAATGATAATCTTGAATAAAGTTATCTGGGTTTATTAATCTGAATTCTTCATGATCACTAGTGTGTTTACTTTTTGATTAAGTCATAATAATATTGGTTAAGGTGGATAGTCTTTTAGTGAAAGTTGTTTTTAATATTGATTTTTACCTCATTCAATTTACTTGCTTTCATTTTATCTGTAATTATTTTAACTCTTTCAATTGTTTTAATTTAGTTTAAATTCTATTTTTAGTTTTAATCTTCAACCATCATCACTTTGGGATTTCTTTTCTTTCTTCTTCACACAAATTTGGTTTTAAAATTAAAATTACTCGTACAAACATAAGTTTCCCTTGGGTTCGATATTTTGGGTCATAATTATATTTCCCTATATTACTTAACCAAACTAGTACACTTGCTAGACATCGGTCAAGTTTTTGGCGTCGTTGCTGGGGAACACATTGGCATTTGTTTATTTATTTTAATTTTAAAGTGATTTTTGTGTTTTTTTCTTCTTTTCTTCACCTATTTTCTGATTTTCTTTTTAGGTGACTAGTGGTTTATGGTGAGAAATAACCCCATCCTACCCATAGACTCTGAAATTGAGAGGACATTTCATAGGATTAAAAGGCTAAGAGGCAACATGAATGACCCAGAAATAGAACAACCTATGAATGATCCACCACCACCTAGGATCGAAGAGCAAGAAATACCCCACCAAGCTCCCGGGAATGGGTATAGACCTAGGACCATTAGGGATTATGCTATTCCTAGGTGAAATGAAGAACATAAAACCATTAGGATTCCTCACCACAACCTTTTGAGATTAAACCCGCTACAATCACAATGGTACAAAGAAACCAATTTTTGGATTCGGATATAGAGGATCCCACACAATACCTAGATCTGTTCTTAGAAGTTAGTGACACTGCGCAAATTTCTAATGTATCAACTAATGCAATTAGGTTGAAACTCTTTATATTCACCCTCATAGGAAAAGCTAGGGATTGGCTACAAATGCTATCTAATCAATCCATCCATTCTTGGCAATAAATGCAAGAAAAATTCCTTTGCAAATTCTTTCCACCTACTAAGACTACCCTCATTAGAAAACAAATTAGTGATTTCCAATAATTTTATGAGGAGGCATTCCATAAAGCATGGGAAAGATTTAGGAGACTTTTAAAAAGTTATCTTCATCATGAGTTTCCTGTTTATCAGCTAATGCATATTTTCTATGCAGGTGCCAATCCATCAACAAGATCTTTATTAGATGCAACCTCAAATGGTAGCTTTATGAACCAAATTCCTAAAGATGCATTTTTGCTTCTTGATGAGATGACTACCAATGATGCTCAATGGGCAACCTCTAGAGCATCTCAAAAGAAATAGGGAGTTCATAATATTGATGAAGTAGCTATGTTAAAAGCTTAATTGGAATTAATGGAAAAGAAGCATTTAAAAGAAATAAATGAGCTTAAAGCTAAAAATATTTCTATGTTATCTAATGAAGTTGATGCTTATGCAGGAATTCCAGGATCTCCGGGAATGAAGACTATTGAAGGAAGGGTATAAGAAGTAAATGCCTTGAACCTATATAGTAACACCTACAACTCGGGATAGAGGAACCATCCAAACTTTTCATGGAGGAAAGATAATCAAGCTTCTTCTTCTAACCCTAATCCTAGACCTCAGTTTAACCATAATCAACTTCCCAATAACCATCCTCCATACCAAAATCAAGCTCCACCACATTATCCAAACCAATATCCATCACAATCATACCATCAACCACCCAGTTTTTAAAAGTGTCAACCTCCCCCTCCTCAAGAAAAGAAATCCAACATTAAAGAGATGATTGTAAGTTTTATGGCCTCTCAAAACTCAATTTTGGCAAGTCAAGATACTAGATGGCAATCACAAGATATTTGGATGAGGAACCAAGAGGCATCCATTAGGAATCTAGAAAAGTAAATGGGGCAACTTGCTAGTTCAATATCAAACCATACTCAAGGGACATTTTCATCTAATGTGGACCAAAATCCAAAAGAGAAAGCTAAAGCAATCACCTTAAGGAGTGGGAAAGAGTTAGAAAAGACTGAAATTGGTAAGAATTCTTCCTTAAGGGTGGAACCGACAACGGAGGTAAGTATTTCTAACTCAGAAAATGTTGAAAAAGTGCCTCCTACGGTTGAGAAGGATAAAGGTAAAGAAAAACTTGTTTCTACTGTTCTTGATGAATCTCAATTACCTTTTCCTATTCTAGCTAGAAAAGAAAAGCAAAATGAACAATTAAGTAGATTTTTAGACATGTTTAAGAAGCTACATATCAATTTACCATTTGATGAAACTTTATTACACATGCCTAAATATGTTAAATTTATGAAGGAATTATGCACTAATAAGAAAAAGCTAGAAGGCATAGGAAGGGTTCAATTATTCAGTAATTGTAGTGCTATATTGACTAATAAAATTTCTGAAAAATTAGAAGATCCTGGTAGTTTTACATTGCCTTGTGAACTAGGAGGTAATTTTGTTGGGCATGCTTTATGTGATTTGGGTTCTAGTATTAATTTGATGCCTTATTCAATTTGCAGAAATTGAATTTAGGTGATCTAAAGGAGATCCGAATGACACTTCAATTGGCGGATAGATCGATGAAGAAACCTAAGGAAATCATTGAGGACCTATTGGTAAAAGTAGGAAATTTTATATTTTCGGTTGATTTTGTGGTTATGGACATGGAGGAAGATAGGAAGGTACCATTAATAGTGGGAAGGCCATTCTTGAACACGGCAAGAGCTATAATTGATGTTCATGGACAAACAATCACTTTGAGATTCAATGAGGAGGAAATGGTTTTCAATGTCAATAAAATTTTAAAACACTCTTCGTATGATTTTGAAGAGTCCATTTACTTTGTTGATGAAGTTCAAGAATGTGCCAACACAAAACAAGAGGAGATCATTCTCAATGATGAGCTTCAAAGTTGTTCAATGCACTCGAAGGAAATGAAAGAGTTGGAAGCAAAGGAGAAGAAGTTGGTACAAAATTTAGAAAAAGAGCACAGTGAACATGATGAAAAGGAGGATGAACCATCCCCTCCTAAGGGAGATTCTGAACTAAAAACACTTCCATCTCATTTGAAATATGTATTTTTAAAGGATAATGCTGAGCCAGTAATTATTTCATCTCTATTGATAGGTTTGGAAGAGGAAATGCTCATTGAAGTCCTCAAAATGCACAAAGGATCAATTGGTTAGGCAACATCCGACTTAAAAGGGATTATCCCTAGCTATTGTACACATCGTATACCCATAGAGGATAATTTTAAGCTGGTGGTGCAACCTCAATGAACGCTCAACCCAACTATACAAGAAGTAGTGAAAAAGGAAGTATTGAAACTACTTGATGCAAGTATAATCTATCCTATTTCTGATACTAATTGGGTAAGTCCTGTTCAATGTGTTCCTAAAAAGGGGGAAATGACTGTAGTAATCAATGAAAATAATGAGTTAATCCCTACATGCATGGTAACGGGATGGAGAGTATGCATTGACTATAGGAGGTTAAACAATGCCACTAGGAAAGACCATTTTCCATTATCCTTTATTGATCAAATGTTAGAAAGATTGGCAGGAAATATATTTTATTATTTCTTAGATGGATATTCGGGCTATATGCAAATACTTATAGCCCCGAAAGACCAAGAAAAGACCACATTTACATGTCCATATGGAACATTTGTGTATAGGAGAATGCCTTTTGGTCTTTGTAATGCTCCTGCCACATTTCAAAGATGCATGATGGCCATATTTCACGATTTTATTGAAAAATTTATGGAGGTTTTCATGGATGATTTCACTATTTATGGTCATGATTTTGAATCTTGTTTGAATAATCTAGCATTGGTTTTAAAAAGGTGTCAAGAAACTAATCTTGTTCTAAATTGGGAAAATGTCATTTCATGGTTAGAGAAGGAATTATCTTAGGGCATAAAATTTCTAAAATAGGCATTGAGGTCGATAAAGAAAAAGTTGATGTGATAGAAAAATTACCCCCACCGACTAGTGTTAAAGGCATTAGAAGTTTTCTTGGTCATGCTGAGTTTTATCGTCGGTTTATTAAGGAATTTTCTAAAAATGCCAAGCCACTTTCTAATTTGTTGATTAAAGATGTTGCATTTAACTTTAATGCTGAGTGTATGCAGGCTTTTGATCTATTGAAGCAAAAGTTTGTAAGTGCACCGGTTATAGCATCACCCGATTGGAACTTACCGTTTGAAATTATGTGTGATGCAAGTGATTATGCAGTCGGAGTGGTTTTAGGACAGCGGAAGGAAAATATTTTCTATACCATCTACTATGCAAGCCATACACTCACCGGAACCCAAGTTAATTACACCACTACGAAGAATGAACTCTTGGCAATAGTCATTTCATTCGAAAAATTTAGATCTTATCTCTTAGGGTCCAAAATTACGGTATGGTCGGATCATGTAACATTGAGACACCTTTTTGCAAAAAAGGATTCCAAACCGAGGCTTATCCGATGGGTGTTATTACTCCAAGAATTTGATGTTGAGATTAAGGATAAGAAAGGAGCTGAGAATTTTGTAGCTGACCATCTATCTAGATTGGATCATGCTAGCATAGAAAAGGAAAATATTTCTGATTTATTTCCCGATGAACATATTTGTGCTTGTTACACTTATGAAAATTCAGTTCCATGGTATGCTAATATAGCTAATTTTCTTGTAGGTGGCTATCTTCCTAAGGAGTTTACTTGGCAACAAAAGAAAAAACTGAAAGTGGATGCCAAGCACTACCTTTGGGATGATCTGTATCTCATAAAAATTTGTTCGGATCAAGTGCTGAGACGGTGTGTCCCGGAATCAGAACAAAGAACCATCATACTACAATGCCATGGAGGTAAGGTTGGAGGCCATCATGGACCTAATCGAACCATACAAAAGGTCCTCCATTCAGGTTTTTTCTGGCCAACCTTATTTCAAGATGTCAAAACTTTCATTGAAATGTGTGATAGATGTCAAAGGGTTGGGAATATTTCTAAAAGGGATGAAATGCCTATGAATAATGTACTTGAAGTTAAAATTTTTGATGTTTGGGGAATAGATTTTATGGGACCATTTCCTAATTTTTTTCGTTTTGAATATATTTTAGTAGCTATGGATTATGTTAGTAAATGGATTGAAGCCATAGCTACTAGAACTTGTAATGCCCGTATAATGCTTGAATTTATTAGAAAGAACATTTTTACTAGGTTTGGAGCACCAAGAGCTATAATAAGTGATGAAGGCAAGCATTTTATCAACCATCAATTCAAAACCTTGCTTAAGATATTTAAAGTCAAGCATAAGATTACAACCCCATACCATCCTCAAGAAAATGGGCAAGTAGAAGTGTTTAATAGGGAATTGAAATCAATTCTCAAAAAAACAGTTAGTAATTCTAGGAAAGATTGGTATCAGAAATTAGATGAGGCTCTATGGGCCTATCGAACTACATTTAAAACCCCTATAGGAATGTCTCCTTATAAGATCATTTTTGGAAAAGCATGTCATCTACCAGTAGAATTAGAGCATAAAGCTTATTGGGCTATCAAATTTCTTAACTTTGATTTGAGAAATGCAGGAGAAAAGACGAAATTGCATCTAAATGAACTCAATGAAATTTGACAATGGTTGTATGACAATGCAGCCCTTTACAAAGAAAGGACCAAACGTTGGCATGATAAGTATTTAAGGGTAAAAGATTTTGTTCCTGGTATGCTAGTACTTTTATATAATAGTCGACTTCGTTTGTTTCCAGGAAAACTGAAATCAAAGTGGCTCGGACCATACCAAGTGATGTCAAGCAATACCTTTGGAGTAGTGAAGATAAAAAGTCTATGAGATGGTCGTGAATTGACAATAAATGGTTATTAGCTCAAACCGTATCAACTCGAACAACAAGAGCTTGCTGAGGCAACCATGGTTCTTCAAGATACCTAATAAACGGTTTGGATAGTCTAGCTAAAGACTCTAAAACTCAGAACTTCTAATTCTTCTCTCTTTTATTCTTACAATTTATTTTTGTGTGATTTCGTGTGTTAGTTGTTTTAGTTTTGTGTTTTTTTATATCTATTTCGGTTCATGAAATGAGGAGGAAAAAGGTTTTTCTTTTCAGAATTGAGGAGGAAAAATTAATTAAAATCGTGGAGTGGGTTATTTTCAGAAATTAAGTTTTGATTCAAAGGCATAAAGCATATATGTGACCACGTGAGGAAATGGCCTTTTTCTTCACGTGGCCACGCATGAAGGTATTAAAGCCCACACATGACCACGTGAACCTCTCCCCTTATCCCAAGCATGGCCATGCATAAACTCTCTGGATAGGAAGCACACACACACGGCCATGGGTAGGAATTCCCTTGTTCTTCATGTGGCCACGCACAACATCATTGTATCCCTCATACATAAACACACACCCATGCACACACCACTTATTCCCTTACACATGACCATATGTGGGAAAGCACACACCCACGCGTGGCCACGCAAGTCTTTGCTGCCCCATAAAAACTCCCACGCATATATTTGTTTTCCTTATCTTCATTTTAATTCTCTCACACATGCACCCACGCCTCCACCTGAATAGTTCTTCCTTTGTTGTGGACAGCAAAATTTTGAGGAGGGGGTAGCATTCCTTTCAGGGAGATTGTCTTCTACCTCTCTTTATCTTTTTCATGAATCGGATTTTGTTATTTTGTGTTTTGTATTTTGTTTTGTTTATGTTATGTTTGCTTTTTTAGTTTGTAAAACATATTAAAAACTTATGCAATTCACTTTTTCATTTAACTTGCATGAGAACTTAGTTTGCCCCGGTTGCTTTCAAAACATTGAACGCAATTGAACTTGAATATAGGAATATGCATGTTTAAAGCCTGTGCTTAGCAAGAGAATAAATAGGTTGCTTAATAAATCTTTAAATAGTTTATTCTTCAGCTTGATAAATATTTGTTAATTTCCAAATCCTTTAAAACATTAAGACCAATTTTTAACTTAGAAAAACCAATGCAATGAATTAGTGAAGTAAGAAAATTTAAAGCACTAGAACCTTCCTCATCACCCTTCAAAGCATATGAGCAACTCAAACAACTTAGAAAATGATCTAGGCAACAATTTTTCTTGATAAACTTTCTTAAAGACTTTTTTCCTACCTTGGTGAAATTATATCCTTTGCAAAGCCAATTTGTGCCTAAAAAGGGTATGTTTAATGCGTACCATTAATATTTTCTTGTTACACTCAATGTTTCACCATATAACCTAAAAAGCCTTTATCTAACCTAACCATATGGAATATGCCACTTTAGGATTAAATGGATGCATGAGGAGATTAAAGTTCTATTGGGTGTAGTGAGAAAATCTTAGCAAAGTCATTGATGAAATTAAGTGAAAAATTTACTTTGTATTACCTTGAGATTACTCAATTATTTTGTGAATGCTAAGAAAAAAAAAGAGAAGCTAGCAAGCATGAAAAATCTAAGTGTGGGGTAATACAAGGAAAAACAAAATTGTGGTGACTTTTTGAAAAGACATCATTTCTTTTAAAAGAAAGTTTGTAAGTGAGGCAAGAATGAGCAAAATATGCATTGATAAAGTTGTTGGGATTAATAATCTATTTTGTCTTAGAGTGGCTATTCATATTTGATTATCTTTTATCCATTCTTTGATAACCATGTCCTTAGCCCCATTACAACCCTTAAAAGACCTATGTGATTTTAAGTTTGTGTTGAGTTGTTTAGCGGAGATGACCTTCGGGTTTCGGTGCTAAAGGAGAGGCATATTGTGTTTCTAGAGTTTCGAGCGTGAAACTGATTGCATGCTTATGCATTCATATATTCTATACTTCACTATCTAATTGTGTTGATATTTTGATTTTCAAAATTGCTTAAAAATGATTTGGTCTTGCACATACTCAAGGAAATTAATTGATATTATTTTGTTTAAAGTTATTCTATTTAGAGATTATTTTAAGTGCTTTTGTTAAAATGATAAGCTTGGTTTTAAAACATGTAGCTCTTTGTACAAGTTTGATTGTTTTGAAGGTGGGATTGTTCTAATTTGCTTGAGGGCAAGCAAGGTTTAAGTATGGGGTATTTGATAAGTGTGAATTATGTATAGTTTTTAACATATTTTAAGTATTGTTATTTAGTTAATTTGGTGTGATTTAGGTTGAATTAGAGTTAAATTGTTAATGTGTATGTTTTTGAAGTTAATTAAAAGTTTTGGATGTTTTTCAGGTTTAATTTGATGAAAAAGGGCTTAAATTGCAAAATAGGCAAAGATTGGAGTCAAAATTGCAAAAATAAGAAATTGATGCGAGAAAGTGAGCATTGAGTCTAGAAGATTTTCACATGACCAAGTGAAATATATAAAGAGAAGAACCCGTGGCCACATAAAGATAGCACCAAGGAAATACATGGCCACGTGAGCATGATGAAGAAATCTATGCATGGCCACGTGAAAAAAAAAATAAACAAAGAAGCAAAGAAGACCCGTGCCCACGTGTGAAAGAACAAAAGAGGACCCGTGCCCACGTGTGTGATTCTCAAAGCTCCACCCGTGCCCACATGATGATTAACACTAGAAGAGGCATGGCCACATGCAAGCTTTCCCATTTGACGAAGGATTTTCTCAGAGCTTCCTCTTTAAGTGGAGTTTGCTTCCTATTTAATTTCTGGAGTTTAAGAAGGATTCTACTATGTCTTTGGCCTATAAATAGGAGTCTGAAACATTAAAGAAGGAATCAATCTTTGAATTAAGCAAATTTTCTTCTTAGTTTTTACATTGTTTTTCTGTTTTCATTGTTTTTGTTTCAAAGCTTGTTTTAATTTTAGTTATGTCTTATGAGTAGTTTTCTTTAACTTTCGCTAAAGGATACTTGAATCCTTAACTTTTATTGTTATGACTTAAGTTTCAATTTAATGCAAGTTGATTGTTTCTTAGTTCTTAAACATAGTCTTGTCTTTATTCAAATTTAAATTGATTGTTAACTTAATTAAACATTGGTTAATTAATTGGTTTAAATTAATTATTGATATGCATGTTCTTGAGTTAATTTATTTAGGTTAATACATGATTATAATCTGAATAAGCTATAATTTTGTATTGATTTAAGTCAATTAAGATTGAGAAAGGTGTAACTAAGAATGGATGAAAGTTAAATTACTTGAGAAAGGATTTAATAGACATCTAGGAGAATTAATTCAGATCTTTATGCTAAGTGTTCAGTTTATCTGAATAAGAAAATTTTGATGCTTGGAATGATAATCTTGAATAAAGTTATCTGGGTTTATTAATATGAATTCTTCATGATCACTAGTGTGTTTACTTTTTGATTAAGTCATAATAATATTGGTTAAAGTGGATAGTCCTTTAGTGAAAGTTGTTTTTAATATTGATCTTTATCTCATTCAATTTACTTGCTTTCATTTTATCATTAATTATTTTAACTATTTCAATTGTTTTAATTTAGTTTAAATTCTATTTTTAGTTTTAATCTTCAAGCATCATCACTTTGGGATTTCTCTTCTTTCTTCTTCACACAAATTTGGTTTTATTTTGGGTCATAATTATATTTCCCTATATTACTTAGTCGAACTAGTACACTTGCTAGACACCGGTTAGTGGCCTTCCAGACATATGTCGACTCCGCTATCTCGTAAATGGGTTCTATAAGCTAAGTACAAATGTTAGGTGCTACAGAAGCAACCATCCTATTGGTCATGGCTAACATCCTTTCTTGAAACTCCTACAAACATTTATCCAATCTTTTATCTAAGTTATCCCTTATTGTTAAAGGCCCTGTAAAAGTAAGGTTCGATCTTTCCTTCAGGAATGGGAACCTCGCTATAGTATTATTTGTCACTCTTCAAATTTGATTTCCCTTTTTAGTCTCATTCACCCTTTTATTCTCCATATCTAAGTTGATTCCTTGACTGTTTTCTAATAACTAGGTTGATTCCCACTCAAAACTAATCTTTGAACCCAAATCTAATCTTGGCAATCTAGATATGGACCTTCTAACTAGGCACCTGTCCAATCATTTGGACCACCTAGATGAATCTATAATGGCTAAAAAAGTCAGGGATAAGAAATGGTGCATGATGAATGATGCATAAGCATTGTATGTATATGATGCATGAATGCAATGCATGGTTCGATTAAGAATTAATCACAACCACATGCAAGTATAACAATAGCCTTCCAACCTTATTACTCCCACATAGAAGGTCATCCAGTCTCTTTCTTAGACAAGTTTAGCCCATGGGTCAACAAGAAACCCGATGGATACATATGGTGCATGGTAGAGAATTAGCATCATAGCCTTTCTATTTGAAAATGTAGGCATATGGGTTTTAACCATTATGTATTTTAACTAAATCAGACAGATCGAGTTGGGCCTCTTAGTGTATGGCAGCCTTTGATTGGTACCTTTCTAATTTGTTTAATTTTGATCAATACATAAAGGTCCACATACCTCACAAACTATTATTATGGTTATACAACCTAGGGGATGTTTATATTGTGATTACATGGGCTAGAGTGAAGGGTGATGAAACTTTAGGGCTATCCAAGCATGGTCCCTGCCAATAGATCTAGCTATTCATAAGCATAACAATCGATAGGTTACCATTTTATATACCATTTGGTATTAGACTTGGGCTAGTAGGTTTTCTTGACACATCCTTACATTGAGTGAACATAAGGCATGCTTCAGGATCGCACCAAGACTAAAAAATGATGCCTAACTTAATTTTAAAGCTCTAAAATGTATGCAAGAAATGCAATTTAGAAAAAAGAAAGGATTAATAACAAAACCTAATTAAAAATAACTTAACCAATATGCTTTTTGAAGTAAGTCTCTTTACTCCCCAGTGGAGTCGCCATGTGACATTTACCAATGCCATCGCTCATTTTTGAGTTAACTTCTCGAAGGCCCACTTTTAGGGTCCGAGACCTGAGAAGGCTCACTTTAGTTATGAATTGGGTACTTCATAATAAAAAGAGCGGTCAAGCCTAAATTATTATTGGTAGTTAACCCATGAAGGTATATACTAATAGGCCCAAAAAGGTAAGTGTCATGAAGTCACCACCCGACAGAACATCAGGAAGTTAATCTCGACATTTTGATGCCCAAATAGAGATTGATGTTCGGTATATCACTCTTATTAGGCATCTTGGTTAGGTGTTGTTTTATAATCAAGTTTTAGATTTAGTCCACTCCTCTATATCACACAATGCAAAGCAATAGAATTAAATAAACATCTCAGTCAAACAAATAAAGTGGTAAAAAGTAATAAAATAAAACTTCAATAATTATTACAAAAGTAATTCATCCTAAAAAAAGAATAATATACAAAAGAAAATAAATATCATACACAAAAGGGTTATTAATTAGTTTGGGGATGTTGGTTCCCTTATACATATTTACAAAAAAAATATTTATTATATTATGTGGATATTTAGGTTGAAAATTAGACATTGATCTATGTTTTGTAAAATATTCCAATTGATTCAATAGAAAACATTTTAGCATCTTTTTGTCTTATCGTGCACCAAATCCCCTATTTTAATAACTATTACAACCCTGAAAATAGTATATCTTAAAATAAAAATAACAAATAATGACAAAAAACTTAAATAATAAATAAAATAAATAAATAAAATGAAGTAATTGACGTGACTAGGGAATAAATAAGTGATTAACGCGGGAGCATAACTTACCATGAGAGCCATAAGGTACCGATTACTCACAAAATCATATAAAAATTAATTCATTAGTATTAAAAAGATAAAATAATAAGATAATTGTAGATTTAATTATAAAAAATAATTTTGAGTACAAAACCACATCATACAATACTAAAATCTTATCAAATAATGCATACATATGATAAGAAACAAATAAATTGTATAAAAGACATAAAAACACAAGATAATTGCAAAAATGTACAAAAATATACCTAGGGATAGACTAAAGGGAGTAAGGGATGGACCAAAGGAGGCAAAGGATGGGATGGTGGGACAAGCCTGAGAACATCCCATCTATCAAGTTATGGATGGCCATCCTTCAAGCTGTCCTCTAGTTCATTCCTTTGGATAGAACTAGAAAGTGTAGAATCATGGAAAAATGTAGAAAAATGTGCAGAAAAATGTTTATGGCCTTAAACATGCATTTTTATGGTCTAAATCATACCAAAACATGTTATAACAATAAAACATACATGAAATATATAGAAGCATACATTTACTTAATTAAAAGTACCAAAAATCAAGCTTTAAATATATAACAATGGAGAAGACCACATTCAATACACCATTAATATGACAATCTAGTCTAGGCTTACAACTTAAAACATCTTCAATTAACATGTATACTATTCAAACAAGATAACAAATAAGGCATGCCAATATACATCAAAGAATCAAATAATTACATAAATTGAATCAAAGAGAGAGAAAGAATGAATGAGCCTAGAATATTACCCTCAGGAGATATTCTAACTCTATAGCAATTATAGTCTAGATCTCTTGCTTCGATTCATGATCCTTATTCTAAAAAATAACACATAAAATTCATTTATATGTGGTGTGTGTTTTTCAATAATTGTTAGAGCATAAGGTTAGAAAGAGAAAGAAACTATTATTTTTTTCTAATGGTAGCTTTCCAAAAAAATATGATTCCCCTCCTAACCAAACCCTAGAATTAAGGTTTTATACCTCATGAAGAGTTTGAGTTAAAATCCAACTCAAATCTCTTCAAATTTTGAGAAACAAAACCTTAAAAATTTGAAAGAAATATTTGGGAGATAAAACTACCTTTTTGAAATCTCAAAAACGTGGGAAAATAGGGTTTTGAGTGAAGGATGGGCATCCTTTAATGAGGGGCGGCCATCCCTTAATGAGGGGCGGCCGTCCCTCAATGAGGGGCGGCCATCCCTCTTCACTAAACCCTAAATTTCCCTAAAATATCTTTTAGATAGACCACACCAGATAGAAAGACCCACAGAGGGGCACCCTTTAAGTGATAGATAGCCATCTATCACCTCTAGATGCCAAAACTGATGTTTTTATGCACATTCTGTTAAAATACTTGGAAATATTTGTAAATACTTAGAAAATCATGAAAAAAATCTTTAAGAAAGAGTGATAAATTTATGATAAAAGCTTCGAGATCCAAATCTATTATCATTAACATGTTATTTTCTCATCAATGAGTAATCTAATCTAGGCTACCATAGGTCACAGTGACTACAGTGCCATAGAGGCATGTAAATTTGATCTTTTCTATGTATTCTGGGGCTATAGGTATTTGCATATACCCCAAATAACCATATAAAAAGTAGTAAAATCTATTACCCACCAACCTTTCTAACAT
Source organism: Excoecaria agallocha (assembly GCA_037975025.1). NCBI lineage: Eukaryota > Viridiplantae > Streptophyta > Magnoliopsida > Malpighiales > Euphorbiaceae > Excoecaria > Excoecaria agallocha. The sequence goes on from JBBPFJ010000263.1 coordinate 59,071, forward strand.
TTGGTCAATAAAGGGTAAAGGAAAATGATATTTTCTAGTGGCATTATTCAATCTCTTATAATCTATACACACTTTTGATCCTGTCATTGTATATGTAGGAATGAGTTCATTTGTTCATTTATCACTACAATCATAACCCCCTTCTTAGGCATACATTGGATCAGACTAACCTAACTACTATTAGAATTAGAATAGATAATACCTATATCAAGCAATTTGAGCACTTCCTTTTTAACCACTTCTTACATTGCTGAGTTGAGTCTCCTTTGTGGTTGTACCATTGGCCTAAAATCACTCTCTATGGGAATTTGATGTGTATAATAGCTGGGGTTGATTGCTTTAAGGTTAGATGTCTTCCAACCAATGGCTCCTTTGAGATTTTTCAATACCTCAATAAGCATTTCTTCCTCCAAACCTATCAAAAGAGAAGAAATAATTACTAGTTTTGCATTTTTTTCTAAAAATATATATTTTAAGTGTGAAGGAAGGGTTTTAAGTTTTAAATTTGAATTTGAATTCTCCTTTTTGGTGCCTTTCTCTTTATGATCTTTATCTAACTCCCTTATTAGTTCTTTTTCTCTCTCTCCTAACTGCTTTTTACTCTTTGAATGCATAAGACACCCTTGAAGCTCATCTTCAACGGAATTTCCTTTTGCTTCTCATTTATACATTCTTGAACACCATCTATGAAACCAATGAATTCTTCAAAATCATAAGAGGGGTGTTACATCACCTTGTTGACGTTAAATACCATTTTCTCCTCATTGAATCTCAAAGTCATAATTTACCCATATAAATTGATCAAGGCTTCATCTTGTTAAAAAATGGCCTTCCCACTATCAATGGTACCTTTTTATCTTCTTCCATATCCATCACAAATAAATTTGGGAAGATGAAATTTCCAAATTTTACCAACAAATCCTCTATTATGCCTTTGGGCCTTTTCACAAACCTATCCACCAATTATAGCGTCATTCGAGTTTCCTTGATATTGCCTAATTTTAATTTCCTATATATTAAATAAGGCATCAAATTTATACAAACGTCCAAATCACATAGAGCATGTCCAATAAAATTCCCTCCTAATTCACATGGCAATGTAAAACTACCTAGATCTTCTAATATTTCAAAAATTTTGTTCATTAAAATAGCATTACAATTTTAAGATAATTGCACTATACCTATACCCTCTAGGTTTCTCCTGTTAGAACATAGATCTTTCTTGAATTTAGCATACTTAGCATGTGTAATAAAGTTTCAGCAAATGGTAAATTTACATGTAATTTTTTAAACATATTTGAAAATCAAGTTAATTATTCATTATGATTTTCTTTCCTAGCTAAAGATAGACAAAACAACTTAGACTCATTAACATTAGAAACAATCATTTCTTTACCTTTACCTTTTTCCATAATAATAGGCAACTCATCATTGATTTTAGGCTCCAAAATACTTACCTCCGTTTTTGGTTCCATTGGTTGTGAAGAATTCTTACCTTTTTCAACCTTTTTTTACCTCTTTTCCACTTCTCAAAGTGATTGCCTTTTCTTCCTTCTTCGAGTTATGGTCTATATTAAATGGGAATGTACCATGAGTCCTATTGGAGAGAGAATTTGTAAGTTGCCCAACTTGAATCTCTAAGTTTCTAATGGAAGTATCTTGATTTCTCATCCAAAAATCCTAAGATTTCCATCTAACATCTTGAATTATAGGGAATATGGATTAAGTAGTAATAAAGCTGACAAACATCTCTTTTAAGTTAGGTTTCTTTTCTTATGTAGGTTGAGGCTTTGGTTGAAATCCTAAGGGTTGGTATGGTTGAGCTTGATAAGTGAATGGATAGTGTGCTGGTGCTTATGTTTGATATGATTACAGGTTGTTGGCATAGGGAGCTATATTTAACTAAAAGGGACCTTAGGTTGAGGGGTGGATGTTGAGGCAGATTCCCTTCTCTCCATGAAAAGTTAGGGTGATTTCTCTATCCTAAGTTGTAAGTGTTGTTGTAGGGATTCACCACATTAACATCTTCTACTACTATACCTATACCCTCTCCAATCTTAGTTTTAGGTGTCCCTTATGTTCCTTCATAGGTATCACTCCCTTAAGACAAAGTAGACACATTCCGTACCTTTAAAACATTCAACTCCTTCTTCAACAACTTCATTTGAGCCCAAAGCATTGCAACTTTATCCATACTATACACTTTCTTCTTCTTTTATGCAGTCCTTGTGTTTACCTATTGAGATTTATTTATGCCCATCTCATTAAGGAGTAGGAAAGCTTCCTTCATATTTTGTTCATAAAACTTCCACTAGAAGCAGCATCTAGGAGAGACCTGGTTATTTGATTCAGACCTACATAAAAAGTAGACGTTAGTTGATGCATATCAAATTCACAGTGTGGATAACATTTTAAAAATCTCTTAAATCTTTCCCAAGCCTTATGAAATGGTTCCTTATAGAGTTGCTGAAAATTATAAATATTATTCCTAATAGTGGTCATTTTTGTTAGTGGGAAGAATCAAACTAGGAACTTCTCTTGCATTTGCTCCGATGATCTTATTGATTGGCTTGGTAGCATTTGCAACCAATTCTTTACCTTACCAATGAGAGAAATGGAAATAATTTAAGCCTAACAGCATCCATAAATACATTTAAAATTTGCATTGTGTCACTAATCTCCAAAAAAATATCCAAATATTAAGCTGGATCTTTAATATTTGATCCAAAAAATTGGTTCTTTTGGACCATAGTGATAGTGGCAGGTTTGAGCTCAAAAATATGATTCTGAGGTAGCATAATGGTCCTATGCTTCTCATTCCACTTAGAAGTGACATAGTTTTTAATGGTTCTAGGCCTCATCCCATTCCTTTAGGCCTAATTTTGGTTAATTGACCCTCCCAGCAAATATGTGGATCATTAAGGGGAGGATCATCATATGGGTCTTCTGGTGGATTCATATATGTTAAGTCTTTATAATCTCCTAATCTTACGAAATGTCCTCTCAATTTCAAGATCAATAGGTAAAATTGGGTTACTCTCACCATAAACTATTGACACCTGCAAAGAAAAAAAAAAGTGAATAAAAGAATAAATAATAAAGAATAAAGAATAGAAAGAAAAGAATAAGAACACATAAAATTAACTTTAAAATCTAAAGTGAATGCTAATTCCTCAGCAACGGTACCAAAAGTTTGACTGGTGTCTAGCAAGTGCACTAGATCAGTTAAGTAATATAGGAAAATAAGATTAAATCCCTCAAATATTGTACCCTCGGGATTGATTAAATTATAAGTGACTGATGTGTGAAAGAATACCCAAGGTTATAATGATAATGAATTGATTAAACATAATTAAATAGTGACTAAACAATGAATTTAAACTATAAATAATAAAACTAATAACAAAACAAGATTATAAAGGATAGTAAAAATTCAATAATAAAACACTTCAACTAAAGGAACTATCCACCTAAACTCTTATTGCAATGACTTGATTAAAAATAATGCAATTGATTATGGAAAACCAATATAAATCTCAAATATCTTATTCAAAATATCATTCTAAGCATTAAATACTTGTATTAAGAATAATCTAACATGTAGCATGCAAAACTGGTTTATAAACTCCTAAACTTTCATTAGACTTTTTTAAGAGATTTAACTCAAGTTTATGTTAGAGAGTATGCCCTAGAGCCCATGTAATAGGGATGTTTTTCATATGTATGAAATTTATATTCTTAATAAAAGGCATCATTCATTTATTAATGCTGTGTTTGAATACATGAGTTTGTAAATCTTAAATTAATAAATGAAGTCCTAGATATTATAAACACAGTGCAAAGGCAATCATGAAGGTGTTCATGATGTGAGATGTCTATCGCATGCAAATGTGTTAATATCTAAATATCCCTAGTCGTAGAATTAACAAGATAGGACATTGTTAATTCGGACAGACTAGCACATGTTATGCTTCTTGAATGGTTCAAGCAATGGTTCTCATAGTTGTGATTATGGATGATAATCAAAGCTAACATGTGGATGCTTGTTAGAGGAACAAGTTCATTGGAGACCTGCAAAGAGAATCCTCATATGGATATTAAATCTATGTCAGTGAGGAATCTCTTCATAGCGGTTGTGCAAGTATCCTTAGACTTGAGATCACCAAAGTTATCTTAAGTAGCAAGTGGTATACTTTGACTCCATAACTGATTACTTCCAACTGGGAGTGAACATAGTTAGGAGATTGGGTATATCATGACCTACTTGAAGATAGTTGAGTGATTGACAAAGGATTCACCATCCCAGATTTAACAAGGGAAGTTATCTCGCATGATTCTATAATTGCCTTGTTCAGAGAATCTCTGGCCAGAGTAATATGCCGAGATGGATGGAGATCCATGAAGGGCATTTAGGAACAATGGTTAAATTAATAGAACATACATAATTAGATTTATATGAGTTGACAGAAATCCATACTCATAATCTAATTGAGATAAGAGTGGTGAAAGGAGTAATTGCACGGTAACTGTTTCTATGGAAGGGTACAGTCAAACCACATGACTTTCCTGACATTTGGGTAGTCATGATGCCTAGCTAGAGGCCAATCATGACTTGTATAATGATGTATCAAAATATCAATAGAGATTGATAAAATGATTTAAAGGAGTTTAAATCATGTGAGTTTTGAATAGAACTCACAATTACATATTATACTGCCAACATGGACAGGAACCCAATAGGTCACACACATATAGAGAAAAGGGTAAAATGGTAAAATGACAAGGGTAATAATATTTGATATTATTATAAAGGTAGAGAGGAGAATATGATAATAATTAATTAAAGAGTTTAATTAATTATGATCAAATAAAATTGTCCGCGGAACTTTTGAGAAATGTTCTGTAAATTGGACCTAAATGAAATAATGTATTTCATGATTAATTATTATTGTCTTATAAGTGTTATAAGACTACTATAAGTGTTATAGGACTGATATAATAATTAATAGGACCATTGGAGAAATTATAAAGGGCCAAAAGAATGAAGAAGCTGGAGGAAGCCCTCCAGAAGAGGGCTACACGCCAACTCCAAACAGAAGGGCTTGGAGGGCTTTTTCTTGGACCAAATTAATTTATATATGTTACATAAGTGTTATGGAACTCACATATTTAATTTGGTTGGATTTGGAATCCATTTGGGTATTTAAATCCAATTAGATGCACAAAGGGCCTAGTTTGTGGATTTTGTGCATGGTCTTTTATGAAAAGATTTAATTTGGATTTAATTAAGCCCAAATGATTATAATTAATTCTAGAGGCCCAATTAATAATTCTCCAGTAATTTTAAAGAGCCCAATCTCATTAAGGAGTTGGAATTTTAACCTAACTATAAAAGGCCAACTAATGAGAATTAGGGTTAAGTGATTAAAACAAAAGGAAAGTCCTTTCTCTAATTCACTCTCCACTTTTGCGCCACTTCCCAAGCTAGCTCTTGGGAATTTCGGCCAGCCCTAGTTGAACACCAATTTGTTGGTTCAATTTACCCCTCTCTAGTGTGGATTACTCATTGGAGGTGTTCGATTTTGGACACTGTGGTTTGCGACAACCCGGTGCGAAGTAAAATCAACTGTTCAACAAAAATCAAAGGTGATTTTTCTTATTCTCATATAGTTATATTGTGTATTCATGGCAAGATCAGATCTAATGGTTAAAAAATTTTAAAATTCCGCTCATGTATGTGATGCATGTAACCGTTATATTCCAACATGGTATCAGAGCCAGGTTTTGCCATGGATATACAATTCTATATTATTCTGCGGAATAAGTTTTATTCTATTTTGAGTTATTTATTTCATGAACTTTAAAATATGAGATTTAATTGTTCATGAATGAGAAATATTGATTTCTGGATGTATTTGTGATCAAATAAATTTGGTGGAAACAAAACCGAAGTTTTTGAAGAAAAATGATTTGGGTTTGGCGTGAAACCCATTAGGGTTTGGCGTGAAACCCTAGGTAATGTAGGGGCTGTTCTAATTTAATTTCTTATGGATCCATTTAAAAATCATTTAGATGATATTTTATGTGTTTAATATGTGATATTAAGCCGTAGGATCGAACGGAATTAAAATCGAACAAGTTTTGCATGAAAACTAGTTTTGTCGAAAAGTTCGATAAATTGGTGTTCTTCGTATGTTCTTGATGTGTTCTTGGTTAGAACGACTTTTGATCTTCTAAATCTAATATATATGATATATTAAAGTGTTTTTAATTAATTGGATTAATTAAAATGGGCCTTAAATTAATTTGATTAATTTTAATTCATTAAAACCACTTAATGGGCTTAATTATGTTTACGGACTTGGTTTAAATTAGTGAATGACTTGGTGGGCCCAAGGAGCTGATTTAAATTAACTATTATAAACATTAATTAAGTTTATTAATGGGTTTTAAGGGCTGGAGTGGGCTTGGCTCATTCCAAAAGGCCCAAATGGTCCAAATGACACAAAACTAGTTTGTGTGTGAACACACTTAGGGTTTTTCTTCTGTGGGTTTCGGCCTACACTTGTTTTAAGCCCAAAATTGATTCTTTTAATTATTTAATATGATTAATTAATTAAATAATCAATTTATAATTAATTAATAATCAATTTGATTGATTATTAAGACAAGAACACATTCATGCAAAAAGGTTTCCTAAAATGAAAGTTTCCAAAATGGAAAAGGTTTCCTAATTTGATCACATCATTAAAATAACTCAAAATATTGTTTCAAAAGTTGAAACAAAGTTAGTAATCCATTTCTTTATGCATTAGAGAGGCATATAAGGGTGAATGATTGGCATGATGGTTAGTTATGGACAAAGCCCAATGTGATTGAGCATAATGTATGTTTTGGCCCAATGAGGACTTTCATGTCCCGGCCACTTGTTTTTTGGTTTGTATTTCATTTCAAATTGTAATATGTAATTAGATTACTTTGATTAGAATTAGAAATAGAGATGGAGACCAATATCAAGGAGCAAGATGGGCCGGATGGAGATCCAACAAGCTTGAAGATAATGTAATTATTTTCTTGTTTGAATCATGCATACTACCTAGGTGTGACCTTTTGATTTCTCTCTTGGCTCGGGGAAATCAATGTAGTGAAGTCCATAACTATACCATATTTGTATGCTTATATTTATGTGATAGATATAGGATGCATACCAATGTATGCCAACCATGTATGATGAGACTTAATTAACTAAAACCCTCAAACAAATACTAAGGTATATAAGCCTTCCATTAATTTAAGGAGAACCAGAGTTCTTTATAGTGTGGGTTGTTGACCACAGTCAAGCTCACATTATATCGAATATGTTCAAATCTAATTAAATGGGTCATCTTAGCTAGCCCATTAGTTTGTTGACCACAGTCAAGGCTAATGGTTCTAGAGGCAAGATTAGGGAATGCATATATGATATGCATGCATCAAGAGTTGATAACCTAATGATCCAATAGTTGTGTAGAGACACAATTGGTATAGAGATACCTACCTTTCAAGGGTATGGAATTTGGCTTGTTGACCACAGTCAAGGTCAAATTACATATCAAGGATTGGATATTGGCCCACTAAGAAAACCATCGGGTTTTCTCGGATTAAATAGTGAGGGCTATTAATTCGCAATAAAATAGTGGGAGTAAATGTATTAATTAAAGACCTTATTAATGCATACATATATATGAACATACTCTCATATCTTTTCTTTTTCACATCTAGGTCATCATCATGAGCACATCAAACATTAATATACGATCAATCTTGGATAACAAGCTGGTTGGCAACAACTATTCTGATTGGATCAGGCAAGTGAGAATTGTTCTCAGGGCTGAAAAGATCCATTATGTCTTGGATAAAGATCCACCACCACTACCATCAGATGATGCCATTGATGAGATCAAAGGCATTTATCGAAAATACATGGAGGATAGTGAAGCAGCAGCATGTTTGATGCTGGGTGCTATGTCCTCGGAGCTTCAGAAGCAACATGAAATGATGGATGCTAGAACCATCGTTTTGCATCTAGAGGAGCTTTATTCTTCTCAGGCTAGAACTGAGCAATATGAGATTGCTCGAGCTCTATTTAGTTGCAAAATGGTGGAAGGCACTTCAGCTGCTGCTCATGCATTGAAGATGTATGGGTATATTGAGCATTTGAGTAGACTTGGCTATGTTATGGATAATGATCTATACATAGATTTAATCTTGTACTCGTTGGCTCCAAGTTATGCACCTTTTGTGCTTAACTTCAACATGAACAAGATCCAAGTATCCATTCCTGAGTTAATCAACATGCTCAAGACAGCTGATGGATCATTTAAGAAAGATCCAAAAAGTGTCATGGTTGTCACTTCTGCTAAAGGCAAGAAGCAGAAGAAGAAGAAGATAACCAAGGCGCAGCCAAAGAATGGTGGGATCTCCAAGAAGAAGGTTGCCAAGAAAGAGAATCCCAAAGGAACTTGCTTCCATTGTGGAAAAGATGGTCATTGGAAGCGTAACTGCAAGGCCTATCTAGATTCTCTTAAGGAGAAGAAGCAAGCTGTTGCATCTACTATAGGTATTCATATGATTGAAATTAATACTTATTCTATTGCTTCAAAACAATCTTGGGTATTAGATACCGGATGTAGATCTCATTTATGTAATGATCTACAGGGGCTTAGAAGCTTTAGAAGAGTTGGAAAGGCAGAGATTTGTTTGCAGTCAGCTACTGGACAAAACATCTCTACAACTGTTGTGGGGACTTATCATTTGCCTCTTCCGAGTGGATTAGTACTAGAATTAAATAATTGTTATTATGTTCCAGCTTTGTCCAAGAGTATTATTTCTTTCAGTTGTTTAATGAACGATTATGATATTTCTTTAAAGGACAAATGTTGTTACATTTTTAAGAACAATATATTTTATGCAAAAGCTATCATTGAGAATGGTATATTTGTTCTTGATTTAATTAAAGAAGTACATAATGTGGATACCAAGAGAATGAAACATGATAATCTAAATACCTCATACTTATGGCATTGTCGTTTAGGCCACATAAATGAAAAACGCATGACCAAATTGCACAAGTCAGGTGATTTGGGATCATTTGATTATGAATCATTTGATACATGCGAATCTTGTTTATTGGGAAAAATGACAAAAGCTCCCTTTATTGGTAAAGGAGAACGAGCTAAAATGGTTTTGGACTTAATACATTCGGATGTATGTGGTCCAATGACTACACATGCTAGAGGAGGTTACTCCTACTTCATTACTTTCATAGATGATTATTCCAGGTTTGGATACATCTATCTAATGAAATATAAGTCTGAAGCATTTGAAAAGTTCAAAGAATTCAGAAATGAAGTAGAGAAACAACTTGGCAAAAGTATTAAAACACTTAGATCAGATCGAGGTGGAGAATACTTAAGTCAAGAGTTTCAGGATTATCTTAGAGATAATGGGATTTTATCTCAATGGACTCCTCCATATACACCACAACACAATGGTGTATCCGAAAAGAGGAATCGAACACTATTAGATATGGTTCGATCAATGATGAGCCGAGCGGACTTGCCTAAGTCCTTTTGGGGATATGCACTAGAAACTGCTGTTTATGTGTTAAATAGAGTTCCTAGTAAATCGGTTGATGTTACTCCATATGAGATGTGGAATAATAAGAAACCCACGCTTTCTCATATGAAAGTATGGGGTTGTCCTGCTTATGTGAAGAGGACAATGTCAGACAAACTGGATGTTAAGTCTGACAAATGTTTATTTGTGGGATATCCAAAAGAAACGTTTGGATATTATTTCTATAATCCCTTAGAACAAAAAATGTTTGTTTCAAGGCATGCTGTCTTCTTGGAAAAAGAATTTCTCCTACGAGAAGACAGTGGGAGTAAAATTGAACTTGGTGAAGTTCAGGACCCACAAATAGAAGTAGATCAACCGATTGAACCCGAAACTGAATTTCATAATGATGAGATTACAGTTGAACCTGATTATACACAAAATCCTAGAAGGTCTACTAGGATGCATTCTATCCCTGTGAGATATGGATTTCACATTGATTCGGATAGAGGCATAACTGTAGTAGAGGACAATGAGCCTACAAGCTATCAAGAAGTTTTGAACAGTTCAGAACGTGATTTATGGCTTAAGGCTATGCAGTCCGAAATGGACTCCATGTATGAGAATAAAGTATGGACTTTAACTCAACCACCTGAAGGGATAAAACCCATAGGGTGCAAATGGGTCTTCAAAAAGAAGACTGACATGGAAGGTAATATAGTTACCTATAAAGCTCGCTTAGTAGCAAAAGGTTATCGTCAAAAAGAAGGTATTGACTATGACGAAACTTTTTCTCCTGTAGCGATGCTTAAGTCTATAAGAATACTTTTAGCCATTGCAGCTCATTATGATTATGAGATTTGGCAAATGGACGTGAAGACAGCTTTCCTTAATGGAAATCTTTCTGAGGGTGTGTATATGACACAACCAGAAGGATTCACATCAGGAAATGGCGAAAAGGTATGCAACTTTCAAAGATCCATTTATGGATTAAAGCAAGCCTCTAGGAGCTGGAACATACGATTCAATGAGACAATCAAAGAGTTTGGTTTCTCACAGAATGAAGATGAACCTTGTGTGTATAAAAGGGTCAGTGGGAGTGCAGTTGTCTTCCTAGTTCTATATGTAGATGACATATTGATCATGGGAAATGACATTTCTCTTCTCCAATCTGTTAAAATATGGTTATCCAAGCAATTCTCCATGAAAGACCTTGGAGAAGCATCCTATATTCTGGGAATAAGGATCTATAGAGATAGATCCAATAGGTTGCTGGGTCTTTCTCAGAGTACATATATAGATAAAGTATTGAAGAGGTTCAATATGGATCTCTCTAAGAAAGGATTTATACCCATGGTGCATGGGAAACACCTTTCTAAGTCTATGTGTCCGCAGACACTAGAGGATAGAGAGAGCATGAATAGAATACCATATGCATCTGCAACTAGTTCTATCATGTATGCTATGTTATGTACACGTCCAGATGTAGCATTTGCTTTGAGTGTCACAAGCAGATTCCAATCCAATTTTGGAAAGGAACACTGAGCAGCTGTCAAGAATATCCTTAAGTACTTGAGAAGGACTAAGGATATGTTCTTGGTATTTGGAGAGGGCAGTTTGGAAGTAAATGGGTATATGGATGCCAGCTTCCAATCTGACAAAGATGATTGTAAATCACAATCTGGTTATGTGTTCATAATGGGAGGAGGAGCAGTTAGTTGGAAAAGTTCCAAACAAGAAACAACTGCTGATTCCACGACAGAAGCTGAGTACATTGCTGCTTCAGAAGCAGCCAAAGAAGCAGTCTGGATCAAAAAGTTCATAACTGAACTAGGAGTGGTGCCTAGCATTGTTGATCCGATTCCTTTATATTGTGACAACAATGGAGCCATTGCGCAAGCAAAGGAACCACGGTCTCATCAGCGATCCAAACATGTTCTCAGACGCTACCATCTCATAAGGGAAATAGTAGCTAGAAATGATGTGAAAATAGAAAGGGTTCCCACAGATGACAATGTGGTGGATCCCCTCACTAAAGCACTTTCCCAGATAAAGCATGATCACCATATAAATAGCATGGGTCTGATATATATGAGTGATTGGCTCTAGTGCAAGTGGGAGATTGTTAGAGAGTATGCCCTAGAGCCCATGTAATAGGGATGTTTTTCATATGTATGAAATTTATATTCTTAATAAAAGGCATCATTCATTTATTAATGCTGTGTTTGAATACATGAGTTTGTAAATCTTAAATTAATAAATGAAGTCCTAGATATTATAAACATAGTGCAAAGGCAATCATGAAGGTGTTCATGATGTGAGATGTCTATCGCATGCAAATGTGTTAATATCTAAATATCCCTAGTCGTAGAATTAACAAGATAGGACATTGTTAATTCGGACAGACTAGCACATGTTATGCTTCTTGAATGGTTCAAGCAATGGTTCTCATAGTTGTGATTATGGATGATAATCAAAGCTAACATGTGGATGCTTGTTAGAGGAACAAGTTCATTGGAGACCTGCAAAGAGAATCCTCATATGGATATTAAATCTATGTCAGTGAGGAATCTCTTCATAGCGGTTGTGCAAGTATCCTTAGACTTGAGATCACCAAAGTTATCTTAAGTAGCAAGTGGTATACTTTGACTCCATAACTGATTACTTCCAACTGGGAGTGAACATAGTTAGGAGATTGGGTATATCATGACCTACTTGAAGATAGTTGAGTGATTGACAAAGGATTCACCATCCCAGATTTAACAAGGGAAGTTATCTCGCATGATTCTATAATTGCCTTGTTCAGAGAATCTCTGGCCAGAGTAATATGCCGAGATGGATGGAGATCCATGAAGGGCATTTAGGAACAATGGTTAAATTAATAGAACATACATAATTAGATTTATATGAGTTGACAGAAATCCATACTCATAATCTAATTGAGATAAGAGTGGTGAAAGGAGTAATTGCACGGTAACTGTTTCTATGGAAGGGTACAGTCAAACCACATGACTTTCCTGACATTTGGGTAGTCATGATGCCTAGCTAGAGGCCAATCATGACTTGTATAATGATGTATCAAAATATCAATAGAGATTGATAAAATGATTTAAAGGAGTTTAAATCATGTGAGTTTTGAATAGAACTCACAATTACATATTATACTGCCAACATGGACAGGAACCCAATAGGTCACACACATATAGAGAAAAGGGTAAAATGGTAAAATGACAAGGGTAATAATATTTGATATTATTATAAAGGTAGAGAGGAGAATATGATAATAATTAATTAAAGAGTTTAATTAATTATGATCAAATAAAATTGTCCGCGGAACTTTTGAGAAATGTTCTGTAAATTGGACCTAAATGAAATAATGTATTTCATTATTAATTATTATTGTCTTATAAGTGTTATAAGACTACTATAAGTGTTATAGGACTGATATAATAATTAATAGGACCATTGGAGAAATTATAAAGGGCCAAAAGAATGAAGAAGCTGGAGGAAGCCCTCCAGAAGAGGGCTACACGCCAACTCCAAACAGAAGGGCTTGTAGGGCTTTTTCTTGGACCAAATTAATTTATATATGTTACATAAGTGTTATGGAACTCACATATTTAATTTGGTTGGATTTGGAATCCATTTGGGTATTTAAATCCAATTAGATGCACAAAGGGCCTAGTTTGTGGATTTTGTGCATGGTCTTTTATGAAAAGATTTAATTTGGATTTAATTAAGCCCAAATGATTATAATTAATTCTAGAGGCCCAATTAATAATTCTCCAGTAATTTTAAAGAGCCCAATCTCATTAAGGAGTTGGAATTTTAACCTAACTATAAAAGGCCAACTAATGAGAATTAGGGTTAAGTGATTAAAACAAAAGGAAAGTCCTTTCTCTAATTCACTCTCCACTTTTGCGCCACTTCCCAAGCTAGCTCTTGGAAATTTCGGCCAGCCCTAGTTGAACACCAATTTGTTGGTTCAATTTACCCCTCTCTAGTGTGGATTACTCATTGGAGGTGTTCGATTTTGGACACTGTGGTTTGCGATAACCCGGTGCGAAGTAAAATCAACTGTTCAACAAAAATCAAAGGTGATTTTTCTTATTCTCATATAGTTATATTGTGTATTCATGGCAAGATCAGATCTAATGGTTAAAAAATTTTAAAATTCTGCTCATGTATGTGATGCATGTAACCGTTATATTCCAACAGTTTATTCTTAATTCAACTTTCTTAGTCTTAATTCTATCCTTTGATTAACACAATATTATCTTAATTTTTAGAACATAAATATGCATTAACATGAGCAAATAAAATCAAGAACATGCAAATCATAAGTCATACATGAAATTGATAATAACCATCTATTCAATACATTAATCATTAAATCAACTTAATTTAAGATAAAAAGGTGCTCAAGAACTAAGAAATAACATAGTTGTATTGAAAACTAATCACAAACCAAAGTCATTACAATAAAAGTATGAGGGTTCAAGTTTCCCTCAGCAAAAGTAAAGAAAACTACTCACTAATCATATTACAAACAACTAAAAAACTAAAAGCAAATATTACAATGCACATAACGTTGTTAGCTTCCCTTAAAGTATTCTCAGAACATCCAATTTTTAGCCTCCAAACCCTAGGTCTCATCCTCTTCAAAACTAGATTTAAAACTTGAAAAAACTAACTCGCTTCTTCAGAATTAGTGCTCCCCTTTTATATATATTGGTCTTTTTATCTGCTTAAAACCCTTAAAGAGGAACAAATCCCACTACTATTTAACAGTTTATTTTAGAAAAATTAGAATTTTATCGTATATTAAACACCTTACCTCGATAGAAGGAAAAATATTCTATTGAGTAAAATGGGTAAATATGTACCATTCGATCTTGATATGTGGAATAAGTATTAAAAAATTATAAATGATAATGAAGCACTTTTACATAAATAATAAAACCTAGTAAGAGACTCTTAATGAACCTTATTACTACATTACATTTATAGTGATTTTATAATCATAATTTTGTATTTATTTCTATTTAATTTATTATTAGAATTATTTTTAAAAGTTGGAGAAAAACACAAGAACATTTTAATTCAAAACTTTTTTTTTATTTTTTTATCTACTTCATACTTTTATATATAGCATAAAATAATTTAAATATAAAACTTTTCAACACTAAATTTATCTTCATGATTTTATTCACATGGAATTAAATTCCTAATTGTTTTTTCAAATTATATGGATATAATTGTTTATAGGTTAAAACACATTACTTTAGTCAAATTCAATGATTCAACTATGAATATAGTAAAAGGTTTTGAGAAGTGTTACATTGAATTAAAATTGGAAACTCGATTAATTTGACTTGAAAATTGGCTTGAAATTGATTCAATTGAAATTATGATTGAATTGAAATTAAAATTGAACTAATTTGATTTAATGATTGGGTTAATATTGATTCAATTGAAATTAAAATTGAATTGGAATATAAATTACACTTAAATTGATTTGAGAATACATAGGGTTAGAATTTAAATTGCAAAAAATTGAAATATGCCATGATCTAGCTAAGGCTATAATTGTCATTAGAATTTAGGAAGGTTTAAAGCCACCAAAATCCATAACAAGCCTAGCATTCCATAGAAAATTCATGAAGGAGTTTGGGATATGCCTATGACTCAGGAGATGAGACATTAACCCCAATATAAATGAGAATATATCAGAATATGAAATAATATACATGGAACTTGTTCCATAATAGGTTTTCCATTAGTTAGGAAAACTATTATAATAAATGTGCATTAATATGGCAGTTCTCTAACTTAAATTAGGTAAATAATGTATTAATGATTGATACTATTTTCTATATTTAATTTATGTAACTGTCAATTAATACTCACCAATGAACATAATTAATATTACCTTAATTGGAGCCCTATATAAGGGATAAAATCCTTTATTTTGAGAAAGAAAAAAAGAGAAATTCCCATATCAAAATTTTGCAAAATTGCTTTCGCACACTTTCTCTCCTTTTCATTGGGGTTTTTAATTCGTGGTATTAGTGTTTTCATTCCAAGACTTGCATGGCATGGGTGAGAACCAATCGGTGATGCAAAAAGTGGGTGATCTCGATGTTTATGAATCTGCACTTCGAGAGGTGATATATATTCTTTCATTAGTATTAGAGCCATATTTTTGCATTCCGGCATGTTATTTTTGGATCTGAACTTTTTTGAAAATTCAGATATGTTTAGAGGCTATTTTGGTATGGCTATAAGATCTGTTCTGTATTTTTTTTAATTTTGAATAGTATATTCTTTTTGTGTGTTTGAAAACACAAAAAAATAATAATTTAAAATTTCAAGCGAAAATATTTTATTTTTGACCTTACCATTAGATTTAGAGATCTTAAAAATCCTTCTAGAAAAAATCTAGTGGCTTGAAACCATAAAAAAGGTAGTGTATGGCTTGTACATGCCACCAGTGTGTTTAGCATGTGCTAGAGGGCATATCCCTAGCATACACCAAATCAAAATGCTGAGCGAAATGTCACTCAGCAATATAGATCAATGAAGGAGCGACATGTGGCCTTATAGTGAAGCACTACATGTTAGCTGACATGGTAAGGGGTCGATATGGAGCCATGTGGCACCATATGGACCAACCAGATGTTGCCATATATTAGCCTATCAAACTGACATGTGGAATGGGGTTTTGCCATGTGGCTTGATGTGTCATACCACATGGCATCCATATGGCAGCCTATAGTGCTAACACATGGCATATGGGTTCATCTATATGGCATGATGAGTCATGCCATGTGGTGACACATGGGCCAGTGACTAGCTACCATATGGTAAACTATGGTCGTGCCATATGTAAGTTATATCAGTCTAGTGGGTGCCATGTGGACCAATGAGGGGCTAGCACGTGTCATTTTACCTCACTATATGGGGATATATGGCTCATTGGGGTTACGCCATATGGCATTGTGCCACAACTGGTGTGTGGTTGCTTTGTTATATGTGTGGCACGTGTGGGCATATGAGGGCTCCTCAGACCACCATTTTTAACCTAATTTTTTGCAATTTTAATTTTCATAATTTTTTTTTAAATTTTTGGTGTTCTTTAAAATTTTTGTTAAGCAATAGAATTATTTTATTGAAAATTTTATGAAAATTTAAAGAAAATGTGTTTTCTACCTTCTTTAAATGAGTTTCAATCATTTATTATTTGTACATGTGTGAACTAATAATTTTTATTCTGTTATGTGTCATAGATATAATGATGATAAGGACGTATATAGTTCCATATACTCCTCAAAGGGTTGTTTAGACTAATACACATATGGGTGAGGTTTGTCGCATGAGGTTGTATAAGAAGGCCATAATTGGTGACATTGATGCTATTATACATCATATAGTCAGCATGCATAGGGTGATACAAGACTGTATTTGGGATGGTGGCCTAGAAAAGGGGTGGAATCATGAGTTACTTTTTGATATCATATGTGGATCGTTTAGTCACCATGTGGCACTCCATAACTTATTTGTTGAGTGCTAGAGTGAACATTAAAGAGAATTCATAATTCGATCTTTATATATGGTAGCTAAATGGGGAGTGTTCAGAAGTAACACTCAATCTAAGTTAGTGCTTAGGAGTGGGCATATGGTGTGTCGCCTATGATCTTATGGTTTCACATAGGTTGTTCCTTCACAGTTGATGTGTATGGTCATTAATTCAATTCCCATGACTATGATAGATTTGGATCTATTGTGTTCTTAACTTTTTACATAAGTATCATATTTTTATGCTTAATTTTGTACAAGCTTTTATGCTAGGAATTATTTTTTCTATTTTGTTTTAAGTTGAGACATATATGTCTTATTTTGGGATTTATTGGATTTTATAATAAATGTTTCTATTTTTATTTTGGATATTATTATGGCTTATAATTTTTATGATGAATGTGTTTATGTTAATATTATTTGCCTTGCTATATTCTATGAGTAGAATAGTTGCTTGATTATTAAGTTAAGGCTTAATTATCTATATCGCATAATATCCTCAATTAAGTTTAAGAACTTAAATTCTAATAAATTAGATTTACTATACATGAAATTTTAATCTATAAGGTTGGATATTATGACTTGGAAGGTAATTAGATATCTTTAGTAACCTTTTTGATTTTAAGCCTCATGATTACCTTTTTAGATTCTAATGTTAGATGCATAGTAAAAAGTGTGTATTGCCTTTTCTCCTTTAGTTAGGTGCAATAATTATTCCATAAGTGATTAAAGGATCCAAATAAATATTGCTTTCAAATCTGGAATGTGTAAATCCAGTATGTGCTAGAAGATGAAGAGGCTCTATAAATCATAAATTTGATTATGATTGAACATGAGAAAGTCACCTCAACCTAGTATAGGCAGGATTGAGATGCCTCTATGGCATGGAAAAAGAAATATTTCACTACTCTCATCATATTGCTAAGTGCAAATAGATGATGATATCATTGAGAAATTTTGCAAGAGTTAAAATGCAATGGATCTGTGGATTGCATTGCAAGAGAAAAGTGTAGAGGTGTGTCTCTAACTAAGCTTCAATCATTAACAATAAAGTTAGATACTAATCAGAACAAGTCCACATCAATATGATATGTGAGTTTAGTAAAGCTGGTCCTAAGTTGATCAATAAGTAATAGGTCTAAGTTGTTATCCATTCCTTACCCAATAGTTAGGAGCATATGAACATGCAACAAAATTATAAGTAATGTAAAAAGACATTTGAGAATCTTGCTTGATATTTTAAGCTTAAAAAGGATTGTCAAGATCGATTAAGGTTAATATCAAAGTGCATATGGCACAATTGCATTTTGGTAGAATGAGTTCTAACTAGAATAACTAAAGAAGCTTCAATAGTAAGGGTAAGAAAAAGGCTTGAGAGCCTCAAAGGAAAAAGATAAAATAGAAATACAAAAGGTCCAAAGGTAAGAAAAGGATAAATATTTCAAGAGTGAAATATTTCTACCAATAGAAATGACACTATGCAAAAGATTGCATTGTGCCCAAGTAAGTACACTATTTTAACTCAAGAGTGAGTGAAACTTATGTATTTAGTTTTGTGATACTTATTAAATTTCATCATTTGTGTGAGATAAATTTAGTAGTAATGGACCATGTGACAAAGGATAAAGAAATTTGTGTCTAGTTAGTTTCTATTTTTGCTTTAATGAAACTTGGTTTCATTTACATTTCAAAGATAACAATGTACACTTATGTTTGGATGATGCTTAATATGGTTTTGGTTTTATTTTGAACAATTGTGGTTGTTATGGATTTTGATCCTTACCATTCAAACAAAACTAGTTTTTCCTTTACATTTACTTCTTCACATAGTTATGAGAATAATGTGAAATTGTGGTATGCTTGATATAATCACATTGGCCAAGACTAAATGAGTTAGTTATCCAAAGTGGGATTGATAGGTGATTTAAATGAGGTTGAATTGCCTATATGTAAGCATTGTTTGCAAGAAAAACTAGTTAGAAAACCATTTGGAAAAGGAACTCAAGCTACAATTCCTTTGTAATTAATCCATTATGACCTCTGTGGTCCAATGAATGTTAGGGTAAGGCATAAGGCCTATTGTTTCATCACTTTTATATATGACTATATTAGGTATGGTTATGTTTATTTGACAATATCTCATAAGTTCAAAGCATTGAGTTGCTTTAAGACTTTTATGAATCTTATTGAGAATTAATTGGATAAGAAAATTAAAGGTTTAAGAACTTACTATGGTCAAGAATATATTTCTGATGAATTTAAAGCTTTATGTGATGAAAAAGGGATTGAACAGCAGTTGTCTATTCCTCAAACTCTATAATAAAATGGTGTTGTAGAAAGATGAGATAAAATCCTTTTAGATATGGTATGTTCTATGATGGCTCAAGCGAATTTGTTGATCTCCTATTGGGGAGATGCTTTATTAACAACCACATATGCTCTAAATCGTATGCCCTCTAAGTATGTCGTTTTCACTCTTTATGAGTTATAGACTGGTTAGCAACCTGACCTGAGTTATTGATGCCCTGGGGCTTATGCTAGTAATGTTTATAATACCTTAAATAAATTTGATAAATTAGGATCGAGAGGTAAAAAGTTATTTTTGTGTGATATTTTGATGTATCAAAAGGATATGTGTCTGTGGGTGAGCAAGCAAATGACTCGGTAATAGAATTGAATCATAAGACATCATACTTATGGAAAATAAGTTTCCAAAGTTGGGCGAAGTAAGTCAAGACTTTACATTTTTACTAAACTCTAGAGGATAAACAATCGGGATATCTCCGTTCGAGTAGGAGATAAGTTGATGAGAAAGGTCAAGACTCTCTTCTCAACGGTTCGGATGTTCAGGATCCATCTTCCAATTGGAGGGTGAGCATGCCTAACTCTAGTGGGAGTATGGAAATTAAGGATATTTATTTAAGTGGGAGCGTAGAGCTTAATCCCAATGGGAGCATTCTGAACTATTATAAATATATGAGATATGTTTATCAAGATTCAAAATTTTGAAAATATAAAAGGAAAAGTGTTCTACACAGATGATTTAAGATCATAGGTGTGAACGAGCCTTTTTTTATTACACAACAAGATAATGATGAGCCTAAAAATGTAAAAGTGGCTTTCTCATACCCAGCTAAAGATAAATGGATTAAAGTAATGGAAGAAGAAATGACTTTGATGAGATCAAACCTTGTTTGGGAACTGGTTGATCTAGCTGAAGGATGCGAACAAATTGGGAATAAGTGGATTCTTAAAATAAAGAAAAAAGCCTATAGCCATATCAAAAGATATAAGGCTCGGCTAGTTGCTAAGGGGTTTACACAATAGGAAGGAATTGACTATAAAGAGACTTTTTTACCTATTATTAGATTTACATCAATAAAGTTAATTCTAGCCTTAGTGGCTAGTTTAGACCTATAATTGCATTTAATGGATGTAAAGACTGCTTTCCTCAATAGAGGATTAAAAGAAAAAATCTATATGGAGCAACTTATAGGTTTTACTAAAGAAGGCAGCGAATATAAGGTTTACTAATTGATGATATCAATCTATAGCCTACAGCAATCTTCAAGATAATGGTATTTGAGATTTCAAGAAGCAATCATGTTGAATGAGTTCAACATGATTGATGAAGATCATTGTGTTTATTCCAAGAGCTTGGGAAATAAATTTGTCATTTTAAAATTGTATGTTGATGACATACTTATAATAGAAAATGACAAAGAATACGTAAATCTTATCAAAGATTAGTTGTCATCCAACATTAAGAGAAAATAGGTTTTATTGCTTTTTAGATGGTTATTCGGGGTATATGCCAATGTCTATAGCCTTGGAAGACCAAAAGAATATCACATTTATATGCCCTTATGGTACATTTACATACATAAGAATGCCTTTTGATCTTTGTAATGCCCTAGCCACTTTTTAAAGATGTATGATGGCCATATTTCATGATTTTATTGAGAAATTCATGTAGGTTTTCATAGATGATTTGTAAGGCCCCTAACATGACCCTAATTTAATTTGCATATTTTTGTATGGGATTTTTATTTGATTAAGATTTAATTATATGGGAATTTCGTATAAGCATGAGTTAAGGGGGTAAATTATCATGTTGATATGTTAATTGCATAAAAATAAAATTCAATAGTATGATTTAATATTAATTGAGGGTGTAATTGAAGTAAAAAAAGTATTGTTTTGGGGTAAATTTATAATTTCAAAAATTTAGGGGTCAAATATGGATAAAAGCATAAATTGAGAGGTTAATTTAAGAGAAAGATTTAATGGATAGGCCAATGTGTGAAAAAGAAGAAAGGTGGGGTCAATTAGAAACATGCAATATGTGACATGTAATTTTTAGGGGGACCAAAAGAGAACTTTTTCACCCCTTTATAAATGCTTATCTCTTGCATGTGAGAGAGAGAAATGCAATTGTTGGTTGGATATGTGAGTGGGATGGCATAAGGAGGAGAATTTTCAGATTTTGCTTCTTATCTCATCTCTCATTTCTCTATTTCTAATCCTTGCATGTATGAGATTTAATCAAGGTTGGGTCATCAGAATTAAGGTAATTGGTTTAGTAAATGTCACCTTCTTCTTCTCCTTCTTTTACATTCAGTTGGTATAGTTTTTGTTGAGTGCTAGAAGTTTAAAATTGATAATGATGATGCTTGTGAAGGAGAAGAGGAAAGTGGAAGGAGAAAAGGGAAAGAAGTGGCAAAGAACTAGGCCAATGAGAGATAATCGATCAAGGTATGGAAATTTTGGTGTAATTTGAGTTAGAGATCTCAAAATGACTCAATTCAAAATTCTATAGTTAAATGAGACATAAATCTACAGAATTGTATAAGGGACCAGGCCTTGATTCTGCCTCTAACCATTTCCTATGATTTAATGAAAAATCATGTGAACTGTAAAAATAGGCTCTGGAATAGCTTGCGATTAAATGGTGATAACTTTGTGTACAATGATCTGAATTATGTAAAGTTAATTTCTATGCAAACTATACTCCTAAGGGCACATTTGATATGAAGGAAGTGTGACCTAAAAATGTATGCAAGCATGACAAATATTGACTTGAAAATTTATAGGGATAGAATGTACTGTTAGGGAACAGACCTTAGTAATTTGGGCATAACTTTTGGTAGAGATGTTAAAATGCTAAAAAGTAAAATTATGGTTAAACTAGAGGCATGAAAGTATAACTTTGATGAAGAAATGTTGGTATAAATTCCTCTAAATTTTATGTTATGAATTTTTCTAAGTGACAGCATACACTACTTCGATTCTATGAACAACCTATATTATTTTTCAAATATCTCGAGCTATAGGTCAGATATTAAGGTGAATTTTAATGCTCTGGAAACTAGACACATATTCGAATAATATTTTAGAATATCATTTAGCCTAAAAATGACATCTTTAAATTCATATGTGGCTCACAATTTGAGTCTAGAATGCTGCCCTATGCAGATTTTTACAATACTTTATCTTATAACTTTTAATTAATTGAGTTAAATAGGTGTTTATGTGATTGCAAAATGAATTGGATAGGGCATGTAATATGACTATCAATAAAGGATCATATGCATACATATACATTCATATGTGTACATAGATAAAGATTAGTGATGAAAATATCTAACATATATATGTAATTAGATTTGTACATGATTGTCATATGCAAAATTTATGTATACATATGTAATCCTATGATGAGCAAGTGCATATTTTGACATGTACCTATGCTATGAAATAGGGAATATAATAGTATGACCATGTCATATGTATATGCCCATATGGAAACATGTCGATATATGTATAGCATATGATTTGAATAATGATAAAGGTATACATATTGATAAACATGCTTATAAGAATAAGCCTACTATATGCAAATGTACCTATAGGTATGTACATTTATGATTATTTCATAACGGCATATATGACATAACGGCATATATGATGTGATGATTATATGTCATGCCTATATGTCATTATGCAAATTTTATAGTCACAAGGATAGTATGAGCTAAATGTATAACTTGTTATATGAAATGTGCATATATCTGTCTATGCACTAGAGAACTTATAGTTTTACAAGACTGTGTACATGTGCAAATGTTATACTATGAATACAGTCTTGATGTGTGAATTGAACATGAACATAGTATTGCCTGCAATAGAGTTCAAATGTGGATAGATAGGCACCTATAGGGAAAATTGTAGCTGCCATAGTTTGGCCCAATTGGGTCTAAAGTATGTTTGATTCCATTTAGATCATGAAAAGCCCCGTTTGGGTTGTTAGGCGACCCCGTTTGGGTCTGCTTGACCGGTCTAGAGTATAATTTGGCCCCGTTTGGGTCTATAGATCCAATATCTTCGGATATCCCCTATTTTGATACCGAAGTGTATCGATAGTTCCTATTATCCACTGATAGAACTAAGGCAGGTTAAACTTTATTTATAGTAATGATCATAATTAATCAGTTAAAGTTTATCTTACTCAAAATCGTTACTGTGGATCATATTGTTGGTCTGTTCATAGAAATTGCTTCATTTGAATATGTTCACATAAGAAATTGCCATCTATATGAATTATGAAAAATGAGAATATTTATTACTCTCTTGGGTGTAATGTTTATATACATGATGATATGCTTAAAGGTTTAAAGTATTTGTTATTATTGACATGTTATGCTATGTATATATATATATATATATTGTATGTGTATTTTGATGATCGCTGTGAGTGGTCATCCATCTTTAGATATTTTCCCACTAAGCTTTATAGCTTAGCACGGGTTATTTATCCGTGAAGGTTCAATTATCAAGACTTTTGCTGAGGGACGATCTCTGCATCAGGAAGGGCCAACTACCGACTGTTAAATCTTGATGTAGGATGTTTTTGTATTACTATCATCATAAGTTTTGTATTATGGCAAGTTATCTTATAAAAATGTATCTAACATATGTTAAGTGTTGTAACTCACTAGTAGTAAAGCTAAGAAAGAGTATGTGTGCATGTGATATATAAAGTAGTTTTATATAGTATAGTATGCATGATACTAAGTATGAAATGAAAAACAAGAATAGACTTGTAGCATGCACATAGGTATATGAAACAGTATGACATGATTAATGGTAATATGATGGTTAAGCAAACATTTTGTATAAGCATGATTTATATGATTTAATTTATGAGTTAAATAGGGTAACTGTATAGGGGGTGCTACAAGATTTTACTTTATATGATCATGATTTTGAGTTGTGCTTGTATAACCTTGCATTGGTCTTAGAAAGGTGTCAAGAAACTAATCTCATCCTAAATTGGGAGAAATGTCACTTCATGGTGAGGGAAGGTATTATTTTAGGGCATAAGATCTCCAAAAAAGGAATTAAAGTTGATAGGGAAAAAGTAGATGTGATTGACAAATTAACTACCTTCCCTTATGAATGTTAGAGGCATTAGAAGTTTCCTTGGTTATGCCAATTTCTATCATTAGTTTATTAAGAATTTTTCTAAGATTGCTAAACTGCTTTCTAATTATTGCTTAAAGATGTTGCATTTAACTTTGATGACAAGTGTTTGCAGGCTTTTAATTTACTAAAGCAAAAGCTAATCATAGCACCAGTCATAGCATCATCGGTTTAGACTTAATCGTTTGAGATGATATGTGATGCTAACGAGTATGTAGTAGGAGCAATTTTAGGCTAGATGAAGGAGAAGATTTTTCACACCATCTACTATGCAAGTCATACACTCACTAGAGCTCAAGTGAATTACACTACCACGAAGAAGAAGTTATAGACAATCTTATTCTCTTTTGAAAAATTCAAGCCATATCTCTTTAGTTCAAAAGTCACAATGTGATTGGATTATGCGACTTTAAGGTACCTCTTTGCAAAGAAGGATTCCAAATCAAGGCTCATTAGATGGGTTTTGCTATTATAGGAATTTGATGTAGACATCAAGGATAAGAAATGAGTTGAAAATTTTATAGCTAACAATCTATCTAGATTGGATCATGCTCATATAGAAGAGGGGGAAATTTTTAATTTATTTTTTGATGAACCTATTTGTGCTATTTATTTATGTGAAAGCTCGGTTCCTTAGTATGCTAATATAGCTAGTTATCTTGTGGGAGGTTACGTTCTAAAGGATTTCAGTTGGCAACAAAAGAAAAAGCTAAAAGCGGATGCAAGGTATTATCTTTGGGATATCAAAGATTTATCCAAATCAAGTGCTTAGAAGAAGTGTTCCAGAGGAGGAGCAAGAGGATATTATGAGACAATATCATAGAGGAGAAGTTGGAGGTCACCATGGACTAAATTGCATAGTGTAGAAAATTTTACAGTCAGGTTTCTTTTAGCTTTCTCTTTTTTATTGATGTTAAGTCTTTTATAGAGTTATTTGATAGGTGTCAATGTGTTGGAAATATATCTAAGAGAGATGAGATACCCATGAATAATGTCTTAGAAGTTGAAATTTTTTATATTTGGGGTATTGATTTTATGGGTCATTTTCGAACTCATTTGGTTTTGAATATATCCTAGCTGTTGTAGATTATGTGAGTAAATGGATAAAAGTAGTCGCTACTAGGACATGTGATGCTAGAGTTATGCTTGAATTCCTTAGGAGGAATATTTTCACTAGGTTTAAGGCACTAAGGGCTATGATAAGTGATGGGAGCAAGTATTTTATCAACCATCAATTCAAAATATTGCTTAGAAAATTTGGTGTTAGGTATAAAATTACAATCCTATATCATCTTCAAGCAAATGGGCAAGTGGAAGTGTCTAATAAAGAGTTAAAATCAATTTTAGAGAAAACAATGAATAGTTCTAGAAAAGATTGGTCTCAAAAGTTAGATAAGGCTCTTAGAGCCTATAAAATTGCATATAAGACCTCTATAGGCATGTCTCCATTTAGGTTGGTTTTTGGGAAAAGGTGTCATTTACCGATCAAATTAGAGTATAAGGTATATTGGGCAACAAAACTACTTAACTTTGATTTGAGATGTGCAGGAGAAAAAAGAAGTTTATAGCTCAATGAACTTGACGAATTTCGACAGTGGTAATATGACAATTCAACCCTTTATAAGGAGAAAACGAAGCGTTGGCATGATAAGAGGTTAAATTTTAAGGAATTTGCTCCCGGGATGATCATTTTGTTATACAACAATCGATTGAGGTTATTCCTAAGTAAGCTGAAATCCATATGGCTTGAGCTATATCAAGTGTTGTCAACTAATGAGTTTAGAGTGGTGACTATCAATAGTTCGAAGGATGGGCATGAATATAAATTTAATGGTCACAGGTTAAAACCTTATCATGTTGGGCAAGTGGAGTTTACTAAGGCAACTATGGGTTTTGAGATGCATAAAAGGGTCCTATAAGTCTAACTTAGGACTTTTTAAACTCAAAACTAAACTTTTTAACTTTTTGCTTTAAATTATTGTGTGCATTGCTTTAATTTTTATTCTATTTTGTTTTATGTTTCTTAGGTATTTTAATTATTTAGGAGTTGGTTTGATTTGATTTGCATGTTGAATCATGAATTAAAAGGGGACTTATCTATTTCTTGAGTTAAGTGTGGTTGTGATATATAATTTAACTGATTTAGAGGTTTGCATATTGCTTTGGCATGGTTTTAATTGAGTTTTAAGTAAAAGAAGATTGATTATTCAAGGTGTTACATTTCAGATGTTCTGTAACTAGTTTATAAGATTCATATTGTTATACATGGTTTTTGCATAAATTTGATTGAGTTTTGATTTATTTGAGTGATTTGTAAATCATAGCTCAATGATGTTTTGTGAGGTGATTAAGATTGTGAAGGGTGAATTAAGGAAGAAATGGAGAACGCTAAGTGAAAATTCATTTTAAAAGAGTTTTGAGCTTTAAAAAAAATTAGAAGTCTAAAAGTTAGTTGTCTATGTCATGAGGGACCACTCGGCCTAGTAGTCTAACCACTCACCTGAGTGTCTTTTCACTCTTCTGAGTAATTTCTTACTCTCTTGAGTAATTTTTCATTCTCTTGAGTAAAATTCAACTCTCTTAAGTAGTTTAAAGACTCTCCTGAGTACTTGATGTCTTATAATTAGGCCTTCAAGGTAGATTTGTTCCAGTAACTTATCACTCACCTGAGTGCTCTGAGCCACTCACCCGAGGTGTGCCTCCTTTCCTAGCCAAGACACACTACTCGACCGAGTAGTGTTCCCCACTCACCTGAGCCCTTTTTCCTTAAAACCTCACTCACCCATAATCCTACCCCCACTTGTACTCACTTACCTAAAGCTTTATTTCCACTCTCCCAAGGCTTCTAAAATCAAGTTTATTGTACATATTTTCTTATTTCATTTTAAACAAGTGATTAATACTCCATTCGTTATTGAATTACATTGTTAGGATACTTGATTTGCTTTGGAATTGTGTTTTATTCTTTAACATTGGGGTTGATTTTAACTTGCATTTGAGCTAAAATTTTGGTTGCTTTTACATTCCTTTTCCATTGAGCTTATTATGTACATGCCATCCTTGATTATTTTCATTTTTGTTTAATTTGAAGATCAAATTGGTTAGAATCTAGCTTTGGCAAGTTGTGCACACAAGGTACTTGGTAAAATGCCTAAGTGACTAAATTTCAATTTTTGGCTTGAATTTGCTTTGCCTAAACCATGATTATTCACTCTCATTTATCATTATCTTATTTTCAATTGTCATTTCTACTTTTTGATTAATTTATACTATGCTTTCACTATGATGCTAAAAGTGACTTATTTCTTTTGGGAAGAAGTGCTAAGCTATCAATGTTAGTCATGTATTGGTATTAGTTTCCCTTGTGCTAATTTGTGTTTAACTAATATTATACCTATTTTACATTGATTCCTTTCCTCACTACTCTCCAATTTGTTGATGCCTTGAAATTGTGCATTAGACATGATCGAAACTTGAGTTATACACACTTGTTTATCTTAGTACAAAGCTTGAACTTTCAAAGTTACACTCTCACTTATTGATATTTTGCCTTGTGTAGTGGCCCTTAAGAAAGATAGACATTATGGTGCTTCAAGCTCTTTTGGATTACACATTCCAACATATTTGGATAAAGAAAAACACTCAATATATGAGTACTTTAGTACATGAACATATGCCAAGCTAGTTTACTTGAATAGCCTTTTCTAGATATAGTTGATGGAGATTTGTGGAGTGAAATCTTGCTCTTAATAAAAAAAAGGTTGGGAGGATTTTATTGAGAAGAAGCTAAAAGTTTACCCTTCCCTTGTAAGAGATTTCCTCCATTCTTTAGAGTGCCATTTTAAAGATGAGGAGGATCTTGGCACTGTGAGCTTCATTGGGAAGGAAGGCATAAACAATGGATTTTAATAAATTTATAGAGCATTTGGGCTTTCCAACAATTGCCAATAGTGAATTGCCTAATGTTACCACGAAAGAGAATTGGGAAATAGTTAAAGATCTAATCAATCTAGTGCCATGGCAAGGAAGTTGGATTAAAGCTCACTATTATGGGATCATACATTACATGTTCTTTATAGGTTCTTATCAATTAACATTTACAATTGTCTTAGTGGCCCCAATGCAGTAAATTTAGGTGAAATTATGTTATTATGGTGTATGGTTAAAGTTATACCAATCAATGGTGCATTCCATCTCTAGAATAAGATGGAGGATTTATAAAAGAAACTTCCTGGTGTCAAGGTTATTTCTATTGGATGGATGACAACTATCTTGGCAAAGGTAGTAAACCATATAGATATGGGGGATCCTTTCGAAGGTGCTATTAAGTACATTGATTTTGCGATGTTAAAGCATATGAAGGTAATGTTGCCTAAACCACATCGCCACTAGACAAATAGGGCTAAATATTTATGTTTAAATTGTACTAAGGACAATGACCATCAAATAGAGGAAAATGAGGTTGAGCACTAAGAAGCTATGCACCAAGAGGCACCACCTGCTATAGAAGCCCCTTCACGACATATAATTACTCTCCTAGATCAGATCAATGCTATATTGGACATATAGCATGGATGGATGGAAAATATGCAAGACAACATTGATAAATTAAAGCAAGATTTCGAGCGATTTGTCCACAGTTTTTAGCCATGCTTCCTACCACCACCACTCCTACCACTCTAGTGACATGAGTTCCAGTTTGCTGGGAATATAAAAGTTTTTTTGAGAGGGGTAGAGTTTACTTAAGCTAAGCTCAATTTTATTAAGGAGATTCATGAAGTATACAGTTTCATACTCCCTTTTATTCATGAATGTTTTTTTTTGTTATTTATGTATTTGTTTTTGTTTTGTTTTGCTATTTTTATTCTAGTCATTTATTTTTATTTTCATGTTTTTTTGTTTAATTGGAAACTTTAGATGACTTTGTAATTTGCTTAACAGTAATGGTACTTCTTTTAGCTTGATTGTTTATTCAAGTAATTAGGTTGTGCTAAAGATGTAGTTAGTTCAAATTGTCATTTAGCTTACACTAAACGTAGTTTGCCCTAATTTTATTCTTAGAACTTGAACTAGTTAAACTTGAACTTAGAATGTGCATTAGTCGAAATTTTTGTTTAGCAATAAGATAAGTATGTTATTTATTGAATTTTTAACTAGTTTAATATTCAACTAGACTTGTATTTGTTAGTTTCTACTTTTTGAGCACAAAAGAATAGTTTTAAAATATAAGAAAAACCAATGCATTAAAGTAGTTGAGTAAGGAATTTTAGGATGCTAGAACCTTTCTCATCACTCTTTGAAGTATAGAAACAACTCAAAACAACTTAAAAAATGATCTAAGCAAATTTTTGTTGTTTAGCCATATTATGACTGTTTTCCTACCTTTTTTAATATATTTGACCATTGTTAGCCATTTTGAGCCTAAAAAGGCATGATAAAGGTGTGCCATATTAATATTTCTTATTACACCTAATTATATTACCATATTGCCTAAATAGCCTTTATCTCCCCTTCTAAGAGTTGCCACTCTAAGATTGGATGGATTAATAGGAATTTGGTATTGTAAAGGTGTAGTAAGATAGTTTTGAGATTATTAAGGGGTATGGATGAAGTCAAGAAATTAGTAAAAGATTTACCTTGTAATTTACCCATGTAATCTTGTATTGCTAAAAGTGAAGCTAGTTTTTAAAAAGAGAAAATATTGAAATAAAGCTAACATACAAGGGAAAAAATTTTTGGCTTCTTTCAAGAATTGAGAAATTTAGGGGGGATTTCATTATTTTTTTCTCTTAAATGTGTTTAATGTTTATAAGATTGAGAAACAAGTATCGTAAAGGGGTATTTACTAAGTAGTTTGAAATTTTGGAAACTTGGTATATTCAAAAATAGAGTGGCTATTCTTTTTAATTATCTATTGTCAATTATTTGATATCCAATACCTTAAACCTATTACAACCATTAAAGATCTAAGTGATTCTAAGTTTGCTTTTGAGTTGTTTAGTGAATTTGGGTTTCGATGCTAAAGGAGAGGCCTATGGTGTTTCTAGAGTTTCAAGTGTGAAACCATTTGTACTATCAGGTGTGCATTAATTCTATGCTTGGTAATGAAGTTGTATTGGTATTTTTATTTTGAAAATGTTTGAAATGATTTGGTCTTGCATACACACAAAGAAACTAACTCATATTATCTTGATTGAATTTAATCTAGTCAGAATTTTGTTAAGTGCTCTTGTTAATTGCTAAGCTTGGTTTTGAAATTTATGATTCTTGGTTAAAGTTTGATTATTTTGAAAAGTTGGTTTATTCAAATTTGCTCATGGGTGAGCAAAGACTAAGTGTGGGTATTTGATAATTATGAATTATACTATATTTTTGTATGTTTTTATGTGTTTAAGTTATTTTAATCTAGTATTAATTTGGTTGATTTCATGTTTAATTTGTTAATTTATGTGTTTGTAGGTTTAATTGTAAGTTTTGATATTTTTAAGGGCTAAATTAAAGAAAAATAAGGATGTAATTGAAGAATGGAGAAGAGTTGGGGTAATTTTGTAATATGAAGGAAGACTAAATTTCATAGAGTACAGAGAAGAAGTACTCGAGAGAGTACTAAAATCACTCACCCTTGTAAGCAAAATCACTCTCTTGAGTACTAAAATCACTCAGTTGAGCTAAAAATCACTCATCTGAGCAGTTCAAGACCTCTGTCAATTAAAAACATCATATTCTATTAAAACTCTATTACATTCTGATTTAGGAAGTATCAAGGCATCGAAACCTCTTTTTTGGAGGCTATAAAAACATGCTTAAGGCACCAAACTTGGAGGAGAGCAATAATTATGAGTTTTTACCTTTAATTTTACTTTAGTTTTATTTTTCAAGAGACAAAAGCTTAAAGTTTTAAAGATGTGCTTTGGTTTTCTACAAAGTTATCAAGAGAGTTTCTTAGCTTTATGTGTTTGTATCATTTTTATTTATTTTCTTTAGTTTTTAAGATGAAGTGTGAGTAGTTCTCTTTTTTTTTTTTGCTAAAGGATACTTGAATCCTTAAAATTTTATTGTAATAACTTAGTTTGAGTTTTAATTAGATGTAAGTTTGATTATTTCTTAGTTTTGAACAAATTCATATCTATGCTTGTTATTGGATTGATTATTAATTTATTTGATTAATGGTTGATGATTGATTTCAAGTATGATATATGATATGCATGTTTTTAGGTTAATCCATTAGTGTTGATGTATGATTATATTCAGAATTGGAGGTAATTTTGTGTTGGTAAAAGTGGATTAATACTAAAAAAAGTTAAACTAAGGATAGATTGAAGTTAAGTTAGCTTGGAAAAGAGTTTAATGGATGTTTAGGAGTTTAAAACCGGATCTTTATGCTAAGTGTTGAATTATTCCTAATATGAAAGGTTTAATGCTTAGAATGATATTCTTCACTAAGATATCTAGCTTTATTACTGGTTTTTGATAATCACTTGTGTTACTTTTTAAACTAAATCATTGTAATATTAGTTAAGGTGGATAGTCCTTCAGCAGATGTTGTCTTTATTATTGATTTTTACCAATTTTTATTACTTGCTTTGTTTAAGTTTTAGTTTATTTGTTTAAGTTTACCTGCCTTAGTTTTATTACTTTAGGTTGTTTAAATTTCTATTTTAGTGTAGTTAAATTTTCATCACTACAAACTTGGGATTTCTTTCACTCTTCACACATAGTTTTAATTCTAAAATCTAAAACCTTTAAGCATTTACACAATTTCCCTTGGGTTTAATAGTAGAATTATATTTCCCTATATTACTAGCCGAACTAGCACACTAGCTAAACATCGATTAGGAACGAGATAATAAATGATTGAAGAAGGAATTTTGGATTTCATAAGAGGTATGGGAACTATGAACAAATCTTGGATTGCGTGAGTGGGATTCTATTAATTTGAAATGAAATTATAGCTAAGATATAGAGATTTAGACTACGAATTATGCATATGTTCATGTCTAGGTTTATTTGAGATATTTTTAATTTCAATTGTAAGAAAAACTAGTTTGCATGCCAATCTTCTCATAGGTAGGTTCAAGTTTTATTCTAATAAATCAATGAGATAATGAAGTCAAGTTAAAATATAATAGTAATCAAAATTTAAGCAATAAAGAGCACATTACTCTATTTTATTAATAGCTTAAAATTTAAAACTTTAATAAGATTATATCAAATTGATTTGATAAGTAAATGTATGAAGAAATATATTGTTAGAAATGTTTTGTAAAGAAAACAACTTTTGTTGAGGTTTTGGTGGCATGCAAATTAAGTTTGGAAATCTGCAATTGATGATTTTCTAGGACAAACTGATGTATATGGAAGAGACTATTTGGTCTCAGCCGTGTACACCCTTCTATTTCGAGGAAAATAAAGGGTACACGGAAGAGACCATTTGGTCTTAGCCATGTACACCCTTTTGTATCAAAGTTGCTCTATTGCACACGGCAGAGACTATTTGGTCTCAACCGTGTACACCTTTCTGTACTATTGATGAGTTAGGCATATGGCAAAAACCATTCTATCTTAGCTATGTACCTCCCTTATTTTGCTTTATACATGATTATTTGATGCAAAAATGCTACCAATGAGTATTTATATGAATTTTAGAATAATTTGACCATAGTAATGAGGACATAACATGGTATAAAACTAATTTTAGAATCATGATATTTATTACATAGAAATCAATGAATCCAAAGTTGATATTATTCATATAACATAAACATTAATAGATGAGACTATAGTTGATTAATTGCAATAGAACATGTGTATAAGAATGATTATACTTTCATGATCTCATAAGATTATATATAGTTATAGTGATGCAACATCTATCAATATTTCAATATTTACATGTGATTATGTATATAATTATATCATAAAGGTTTAAACATGATAAATGAAATGTATATGATAAGGATTTAATGCCTGCAGTTAGAGTTCAGATGTGGATAATAGGCATGTCTATAGGTAAAGTCGCAGTTATTATAGTATAACCCCATTGAGGTCCACAATCATCCCTATTTGGGATAATATTTTGACCTATTAGGTCCACAGATTTGATACCTTCAGGTATCTATAGAATTTAATACCTATGGGTATTTATATGATTGATACATATGGGTATCCACGGTTCCAGTTATTCACATCCATAGAACTTAGGTAGGCAATTTACAAGAACTGTATCAAAAGCTAAGCTATATAATTGTTATCAATGAGCTATGCATGTTTATATTGTGCTTCTAATATTGATATATTTTTTTTCTTTCTTCTTGCTTATAGACTTTTATTTTATAAATATTATAAATGCAATAATATATCTTATGCATATTGTGTGTTAGGTGATTGCAAGTGCTTAATATAATTTGTTCCCCACTAAGCTTTATAGCTTAGCACGAGTTGTTTATCCGTGTAGGTTCTTCAGCTAAGACTTTTGCTCAAGGACTTATTCTTCATTAGGAATGCCTACATGAGTTTTAAGAGAAGTTAAAAGTATGAAGTCCTTGATTAGTCTTTTGTATATCTTTTTGTATAAGTATTTTATAAAAGTAAGGATGCATATGTGTTTGATAATCATGGGTTGTATAAAGGCTTATTTTGTAAACTATAATATTTTAAAAATATACTTATGATATGAATTAACTTTTGATGACATTATGCATAGTAATGTGTATTGAGGTAGAGCATAAAAATGATATTTTACACATATGCTGGATGGAGATATAGGATAAGTAAATAAGTTAAAGTTATGTTATATGAGATATGTATGATGATAGAAATAGGTTATTATGAACAAGGTATTACATGCCATGATTCCATGCCATTTCACAAGCCAAAATAAATAATTATAGAGTAGTTGCCCCCCTTCACCTCCCATTTCAATCCTAAGAAGTAGGAAAGTCTTGAATTAAAATTTAAAAGAAGCTACATTAACAAAAAAAAATGATATTAACTAAGATAAAAATCAATCACAATTTTGCAAAACCATAAATTCAGTTCTGCCTGCATAGATCATGATTTCAAAGTTTTAAAAATCTAGCCAATTGAACATTCAAAATTGTTTAATCATTAACTAAATTACATTTTTCAAGAATAAATTCCATGAATTCAGCAATTTACTCAAAATACCTACTTATAGGTATTACCTAATAGGCAAACTGGTTAGAAAATCATTCAGAAAAATAACTATAGTCGAATTTCCATTATAGTTAATTCATTTTGACATATGTGGTCCGATGAATGTGAGGGTAAGGCATGGAGCCTACTATCTCATGATATTTATGGATGACTATACTAGGTGTGTTCATATCTATTTGATTTCTCACAAGTTAGAAGCATTGAATTGCTTCAAGACTTATATAGACTTAGTTAAAAATTAATTAAATAGTAAAATTAAAGCTTTAAGAACTGACTGAGGTCAAAAATATTTTTCATATAAATTTAAAGCTTTATGTGATGAAAATGGGATGAAGCATCAATTGTCCATTCCCAAAAGTCCATAACAAAATAGTGTTAGGAAAAGAAGAAATAAGATTCTCTTGGATATGGTTGGGGAGATGCATTATTGACTACCATATATGTTAGAAACTGTGTACCCTTCAAATTTATAACAACCACTCCTTATGAGTTGTGGACTAGTGGATAACCTGACCTAAGCAATTTATAACCTTGAAATTATGCTGCTTACATTTATGACACCGCTAGTAAATTTGGTAAATTAGGACCAAGAGGTAAAAATAGTATTTTTATGAGATATTCTGAAGTATCAAAAGGATAAATTTTCATAGGTGAGCAAGAGAATGGCACAGTGAAAAGATTTAAAATGCAAGATGTCATATTCTTCGAGAATAAATTTCCAAAGTTGGGTGAAGTAAATTAAGATTTCACTTTTTATGTAACTTAAGAAGAGGAACCATCAGGATCACTCCATCCAAATAGGAGGGAGTTAAAGAAAGAAGGTCGATTCATTGTTTTACCAAACCATCCAAATGTTTGAGATCCTTACTTATGGGAGTATTCTTAAGTCCAATGGGAGTATAGAGCTTGATCTCAGTGTGAGCATTTCAAATTTTAATTAATATATAAGATATGTTTATCAAGAGTTAGAAATACGAAAATCTAAAAGGATAAGTGTTTACAGAACAAAAATATTCAAAAAGCTCTCTTATACACAAAACTTGATTAAAGTAATGAAAGAAGAAATGGCATCCATGAGATCAAACTATACTTGGGAACTGGTTGATCAATCAAAAGGATGCAAACCAATTGGAAATAAATGATTCTTAGAGTTAAGTGAAAGGCTCATGAAAGTATTGAAAGATACAAGGCTCAACCGGTCATTAAGGGGTGTTCACAATAAGAAAGGATTGACTATAAGGAGACTTTCTCACTTATTGTAAAAGCTCGATCTAAAAGATTAATTTTGGCCATAATGGAAAGTTTGGATATCGAGCTACATCAAATGTATGTGAATATTATTTTTCTCAAAAAAAGGTAGTGAACATAAGGTTTGCTGATTGATGAGATCAATTAATAGCCTTAAACCGTCTTTAAAGTACTAGTTCTTAAGATTTCATGATATAATCATATCGAATGGGTTCAATATGATTGATGAAAACCATTGTGTTTATTATAAAAGCTCTAAAAGTAAATTTTTCATTTTGATATTGTATGTAGACGGTATACTCATAGTTGGAAATTGATTTTATTTTACATCAGTGTGAGAACCTTCTTTTCTTTTCCTTCCTTGTGCGAACCATTTCCAGGACTAGACTAAATTTTCTAAAACCAGTGAAGATATTTGCAATTCTCTTCTCAATGTCATGCCAACTGAAGGAATTGTTTACAAGCAAGTTACATTTGCTGTGGAACCAGTCGAGGTTGGTCAAGATCAATAGGCCAAGTTACTTTGAAAGCCTTCCAATTTGAGTTCCCTTTGTAATTGTAAGCCCTACCGAGCTTATTGAAGTTTTAGAAACCACTTTAAAGTAAATTTGTCATTTTGATATTGTATGTAAACAGTATACTCATAGTTGAAAATGACAAAGGGTATGTAAATGAAATCAAAGAATGGTTTTCGTCTAACTTTGAGATGAAAGATATGGGTCAAATAAATTATATCCTTGGATTTAAGATTTTAAGAGATCACTAGAGAAGGTTGTTATCTCTTTCATAAGATGCATATATCAACAAAGTTCTTAAACAATCTAATATGTAACATTGCAAATCAATATATAACCCAATTGCCAAGAATTAGTTTCTTAGTAAAAGTATATGTCCTAAGATATTAGAAGAAATGGAATTCATGAGTAATATTCCTTATGTTAGTCCCCATGGGTAGTTTAGTAAATGCAATGTTGTGTACAATACTTGATTTATGCTATGTAATGGGCATGGTAAGTAGATATCAATCTAACCCAGGCGAAACATATTGAAAAGTAGTTAAAAGGATACTTAGATATCTTAAAGGTACTACAAATTATTCTCTCTATTATCAAGGCAAAGATTTGTAATTAAGATGATATACAGATGTTGATTAGAAAGGAGATGTGAAAGAGAGGAAATTCAATTTAAGTTTTATATTTATGCTTAGCAATAGTGCCATCTCATTGAGTAGCAAGACATAAACCTGTGTAGCCCTATCAATAATAGAACCTGAATTTGTCACTTCCTTAGTTGCAAGATAAGAGGTAGTTTGGCTAAAGCTATTTATGGACCATTTAAAAGTAATTGCTTTAGAGGAATCGGTGACAGTTTATAATGAAAGTAAGTCATTGATAGCTTACATCAAAGATCAAAAATCTTATAGTAGGACTAAGCATATCAACATTATGTATCAATACACCAAAGATATTATTACACAAGGAGAAGTGAACTTACAATACGTTTTCATACATGATATCATTGGAAATCTATTGACAAAACTTGTAACGAGAGATGTGTTTGAAGGACACATTAGACCTTAAGGGTTGCGTAGGATTTAATTTATACTATTTATTTTATGTAATTCTTTAACATTATTATTTATGAATAATAATCAAATTCATTACTGACAATAAATGAGTCTGAATTTTAATGCATGAACATTTACTGTTATTAATTATGAGATAGAGCACGTTAGGCAAAGAAGTAACCCATTCATATGGGTGTTAACATTAGTTTTGTGAATGAGTTGACAAAGACTAATATGAGATAATTTTTAAACATATGATAAAAACTTGAGAGCCTATTCAAAATAAAAGTGTCATCTTGTAGAAATTACAAAATTAGTGTTGTTAAGGTTCGAGATAAAAACACACATAAGAATGTATGTTTGGATTAAGATCCAAATATAGGATTAAGTGCAATCCTATGGTAAGTTAAACGTAACTATCACGTTCTATCCAAAAGTCAGAAGTGGTCCTTTAATAAGCAAACTAAAGTTGAATGTTTTGATGCATCACATCCTTACACATCTTTATGGTGTTATATATTTTTGAGACATGTACTCCTTTAAAGGAAGGAAAGAACATCATAACATATATTTCATACCATGTGTGCTTAAGTCGATTAAGGGATGAGAATTTAATGTAATTGATCTCAACTTTTCCTAGTAGGAAACCTTATTTGAATTTCAACCCTTGGGACCTTTAACTTATCCATAAAGTATGGTTCAATATGGCTAATTTAGTTAGTCTTCAAGAGGCCACGAGAAGATTTCGGCCTAGTGGATCTAGCTAGAAAAGCGAGCTATATCATAATAGATGGCATATAGTAAGACAAGAAGATAGCCTTTTGATCACATTCATTGGTTTCATGATTCACTTGTATACCTATTATAGTTCTTATGAGTAGAGATATAATAATGAACATGAAATTTTTTTTATGAGATCATAAGTTAAAATAATGAGTGTTAAAAGGCAATTTACATGGAAAATTAGATCTTGTTTTCGAGATGCTATATATCCTTAGCCGGTATAAAATGCTAGTGCTATCAAAGTATGATAGTCACACGGTTTATGTACCTGTATGATTGAAAATTATTTTATCCTGTGCGAGTGGGAGATGATGGAGTTTGGATACCCCCATGCATCTAGATATGGAAAGAGATCTATGTCAAATTAAATCTAACTAGATATGAAAATATTTCCATATCAAATCTGATTTGATTAGATTTCTATTTAGAAAAGATATATGTATCTTTTGATTAGCTTCCTATTTAAAAAAGATATGCATTTCTTTATTTGATTAGCTTCCTATTTATAAGGTTATTATAAATTAGGGATGAAAATAAAATTGAGGGGTGGGTACACTCTAAATAGAATTTAAGAATTCTATTATCCCTCTCAAATATTCTA
Source organism: Excoecaria agallocha (assembly GCA_037975025.1). Taxonomy (NCBI): domain Eukaryota; kingdom Viridiplantae; phylum Streptophyta; class Magnoliopsida; order Malpighiales; family Euphorbiaceae; genus Excoecaria; species Excoecaria agallocha. The sequence goes on from JBBPFJ010000263.1 coordinate 98,103, forward strand.
TATCTTTAAGGGGGTTTTAGACTGTGAAATAGTTGTTGTTATCCTGTATCAATTACCGGTGGGTAAGAGTCTTTCCAGTGACGTAAACTAGAGCCTCGCTTCCGCTATTCTAGTTTGCTGCACTACAAGAAAGAAATATAATTTCTTCTTTGATGATATAATAAGTTATATCTTATTTCATGTTTGTGATGCATGATGCTATCCAACACATGTTAAGTCTAAAATTCCAAAAATGTCATTATATTCTAAATAAATTCTTGTTCATGTAGATAATTCTCCTCGGATGTTAGTAAATTTATATTTGTGTATATTATGCGTATCATTTTATTATTTGTGATATGTGCATTTATCGTGGTAGAACATGCCATCTAGTGGGCAACAACAAAACCAAAGCGCCTATAGGTAAATATCTCATATGCTTGATGGGACTGATACTCGGTTAAACAATACTCTCGGGCTATAGATATGTTATGTTTATTGGATGTAAGTGAGCCTGGCGGTTGTGTTCGTTGAGTTGTGCTCTTGGTCCCCCAGGCAATTGGACGTGTGTCTGGTCGAGTGATGCTCTTAGCTCTCTAGTCATTGGATTTAAAAGTGCCACCTAGCTCGAGTGAAGCTCTTAGGTCTCTAGTCATTGGATTTAAAAGTGCCACCTGGCTTAGGTGTGTTAGTGATTTGAGGATTATTTTACGGTTTTAACATATTTAGTGCCACTGCTTGTGTTGATTATATGCTGCATTATACGTGTATGTACAAGTATATTATTTATGTATTGTGAATGAAATTAAAATACTTTCTAATATTAATTCACTTAATGAGATTTGACTCTCTAGCTAACTCCTCTCATTTATTTTTAGGTTCTAGTCAGAGTCTTACATCTCGAACTTGATTAATGTAATTGTTAGAACTCATGATTTGTAATATTTGATAATATAGGCATCCACAGTTCTATATAAATTTATTGAAAATTGATTGAAATTGATTCACTCAGAGTTAAAATTGCATTGAAGTTGAAATTGCAATTGAATTGAGAATTGAGTTGGAATTGGATAATTGGTTTGATTAAAAATTGAATTTGAATTGAAATTGTAAAGAATTGGATTTGATTTCATTTGAGTGAACTTAATTCAATTGAAGTTAAAATTGAGTTGGAAATGAAATTGCAATTATATGAATATAGAGATAGGCACCATGCAAGGACATTACTAACTCAGAGAAGTTGATAATGGGAAAACATTAGATAGGCAACAATCAGACAGGCAGAACAGAATCCAAATTCTTATGCATTGTTCTGATGACAGCAACAGCCTGCTTAATTTGATCTTCACTTGAACATGCTGACATAAGCACTTTGGCAGTTCTTCCATCAGGATGGCATCCAGCATCAATCATCTACTCAAAAATTTCCAAACATCTGACAAATTGTTTCTTCCTAGAGTATGCTCCTAACCTTGCAGTCCAGTTCACAACATCTGACTTCAAATTTTTGGTGGGAAGTGACTGGAAAAGGCTTTCCATTTTCTCCAAAAATCCTCCACGCCCGTATGCATTGATCAAGATGTTGTAGGTGCTGATATCAGTCACATATGGTCCCTTCTCCATTGCAGTTAAAACTTCCTCCATCTTTTCAAATTGGCCCAGTCGGCCATATAGGTTCAGCATACTGTTCAGAAGAAAAGTATCTGGTTCGAGCCCTGACTCCTGCAATTGGTTCACTATATCTTCACATTTGGCTACATTTCCAGCTTTTGAGTAGGCAGATATAAGTAGCATGTGTGATTTCATTGTTGGGGAGATCCCAAGGCGTTTCATTTCATCGAATACAGCCTGCGCATCTGAACAGCATATAAATGAATCCAACAAATGGAATTAGCTACATCTTTTTCTAGAACCTCAAAAACACATCAGCACTAAATAGATAAGGATCCAGAAGTGGCCGAAATATAGATCATTTCAAGTCGACCAATGATGCAGCTTTGGGTTTGTTTGGTTAATTGATGCAAGTGAACTTTCTAGGCAAGAAGAGAGTAAAACATGGAAAAAAATGGGATAAAAGAGAAAGGGAAAACAAAGAACATTTTCTAAAACGTAAAGTAGGCATTTTACAAATCTTCCCAGAACTAGATGAACCAAACTTTTCTTCCCTTTTTGTTGAAATGTTTCTTTAAATTTTAAATCATTGCTTATTTAGTGTGCAACTTCAATGGACTTGAATCTATGGAAATTCTGAATCATATTTTTCAGAATTGTTTTTGAGTACCAAAATATTTTTTCAAATTGAGATAAGTTATTGAGGGTAGTCACTTAACAAGAACAACAGCAAGTCACTAAGCTATATGCCATCTCTGGGTTTACACTCTTGCTATATTCTCTTTTGCAGCATCGCTTCATAATGTTGTTCGTGATCAACAAAGTTCGACATATTGTATAGGAATCATTATTTGGTGTAGTATTTTACCCCGTTGAAGGCCAGCTCTACCATATGCATCTACCATGATATTATATGAAGCTCTATCTGGTTCACATCCCATGTGCTGCATGAGTGAAAATATTTCAGCAGCTCCATATGGGAAACCTGCACGACTGTTAAATCCAGATATAAGAAAACTCTTTCCTAGGCCATAACTCCATATGACAGAAATTATAGTCCACAACAGAAATGGCTTATGGTAAAACTCACAGTAAAATAAGGCCACCAGAAGCATGTAATCACATATTCAAACTACTAATAGATTGTAATAAAAAAAAAAAAAGCACATCCTTCAAAAATTTTCAGGGTGTAATTAGTCAATCTAGAATTCTGTCATTTCTATTAAATAATTTACACAGTTGCATTTCATTATAATTACCTATATGCCTCCACAAGTGCATTATAAGAATACACATCAGGTTCATGGCCATCATCTTGCAGCTGCTCAAAGATTTCCTCAGCCTTCTCACAAAGCCCTTCTCTAGCAAATGCATTCACCAGAGCAGTATATGTGCAGATGTTTGGCTTACACTTTTGAGTTCTCATTTCATTAAACAACTCTAAGGCCATGTATGACTGACCTGCCTGCATAAAAGCAAAGGGATATTCGCACCTTGAATTTCAGAGAGAAGGTCAAGGAGAGTGATCCGATTATCATCATCTCACATATGAAACAATTCTAGCAACTATGTCTGTAAACTTATGCTTCTCAGATGAGGTTTTGATGGTCGCTACACTACCACCATTTAAAGCGTGAAGATTGTATCAAAACAAACCCCACTTTAATAATAGTAGCATGACTGTGATGCCTATTTATTACCTATGCATAGTTGCAATAATGTTGGAATAACAAATTACTGAGCTCACCTTGCCATGTAAGTTGATCAATAGAGTGTAAGTATCAGCAGATGGTTGACAGCAATTTCCTTTCATTCGATGAAAGATCTCTATTGCCCTTCGAGGCTTTCCACCCTTCATTAGCCCATCAATATAAGCATTATAAACAATTGCACCTATACAAAATAAGAAACACACATTTTCACAAGCTGAATATACCAACAACAAAAGCAAAAGATTTAAATAGCTAATTTGAAAAATATAACAATAAATTAAAAAAAAAAAAGTAAATATCATTGTGCCAATTCATATGAATAATGTCAGAGTTTCTGGTATCTAGCCTCATCTAATACAAGAACTAATTTGTTACGAATTATGTAGCTGATCACACAAAGACATACTTGGAGGAAGGCCATATTTTCACATCTCAGCGAACACAGCTTCAGTTTTCTCTATTTGTCCAGACATGCAGCATGCTTTTAAAAGAAGAGCATAGGTATCTTCAGTAGGAATGCATCTGGCTTCAAGAAGGTCAAAATAAGTGGACTCTGCCTTCTTGAACTGTGACTTTTGCACGTAAGCATCTATAAGCAAATTGAATATCATGACATCTGACTGGAAGGAGCTCCGATGCAGTACCCATTGACACAGCTTGAATATTTATAGTTTAATATTACAAGATCAGGAAGGTAAGAATGATTTGACTTATATCAAAATAAGGAACAGGACATTGTTTATATATTCCACACAGGCTCTTAGCAAAGATGATCTTTTGAACTGAGACGGTCACACAATATTCAGTTCTAAAGCAAATCTTTTTATGAACTTTGAGCCTAGAAATATGATAGCCAGTTCTGAACAACTCAAGCAACCATTATAGCTTCATCAATGCAAAGAATGTCAGGTCAAGATATAAGGTATGACATGCTTACCAACATAATCAGATCCCATTGTTTATTCAAACGGAGTTTAACGGCCACATTAATAAGATCGTCCCATATGTCATGACTGGCAGGAAGAGTATCAAGAGCAGCCCAAACAGTACTGGGATCCATTTCTGTACGAAGTTAAGAATTCGCTGAGCAACGGGACTCAGCACCGGTAAAATTCCATCAACAAACCCAGATCCATATTTCCATCCTTGTCCCCTTAAAGAGCCACCTGCAAAGATGAGTTGTTTAAATATTTAGCATGATCCACACTGAACAATCTTATGAATGCCCTACCAAGACATCACAAATTAAAGTGCATTATATTCCTCTTCATACATCGCGGGACAATTTTTTACTGTTAAATCTTCGCCATCTCCCGTGTTTGTCAATGAAAAAAGTATCAGGCTTGGACTTCTCAACAGTTCCACCATTGGAGTTATTTGCTTCGCATCTCAAGTAACTTCTGCAGCTTCTTGGCTCTATAAATATGTAATTCAGTTTGCCTAAACCAGTCAACCTGTAAAAGTTAGTTCAGGACGTAATATAAGCAATTGCTTACTAGCAAGCAGCAACACTTGAATCTTTTCAGGGGAATTCAGATGGCACAACAAGAACAAAGCATCTTTTTTTTTTCAAGAACCACGTGACATCCGAAACCCACTAGCCTCATCAATTTTTTACTATTAAATCTTCGCCATCTCCCGTGTTTGTCAATGAAAAAAGTATCAGGCTTGGACTTCTCAACAGTTCCACCATTGGAGTTATTTGCTTCGCATCTCAAGTAACTTCTGCAGCTTCTTGGCTCTATAAATATGTAATTCAGTTTGCCTAAACCAGTCAACCTGTAAAAGTTAGTTCAGGACGTAATATAAGCAAATGCTTACTAGCAAGCAGCAACACTTGAATCTTTTCAGGGGAATTCAGATGGCACAACAAGAACAAAGCATCTTTTTTTTTTAAGAACCACGTGACACCCGAAACCACTAGCCTCATCAATCTAGATTCGCCCAAAACCAGCAAAGCCTTCCTAATTATTTAAAAATGATCAATTCCCAGAATTCAAATTCAAAACCTCTAGTCAAAGAAAAGGAGCCTGCTATCCCATCTCATTTCTCCGGTAGAAAAAAGCATGATACTCTCTAAACTAGAAATGGGAAAGAAAAGGAGGGATCCCTTTCTTTTTCGTTAATTTTTACCCTTTCCTTTTTGTTGTCAAATCACATTGGAAATATTTGAAATTCAAACCAAAAGACAGCCAAAAATTAAAAAAAAAAAAAAAGGCCTAGGATTATGAACTATAAAAGACAAATCATAGCAGTTCATAATCAAAATTAGTTGACTATTTGCCAAAGAATTAACGTTACCCAGAAAGAGAAAGCAAAATGCTGAAGCTGAAATCAAAGTGAAAGAGATTTAAATAGCAAATCCAAGTGATAAGAAGAGCATCCAAAAACAATCAAAAATGAAAGTCAGAAATGGTATAATAATGGAATAGGAAACAGAGGAATAAAATTATTAGGATTATGGACTTACATAAACGGATGAAAGTGTATAACACAGTTACGTGTTCAACGTTGAAATTGCAGAGACAAGAAGAATGGAAAATATTGTTTAAGACAATGTTATTAAAATCAAACAAACCAGTATGCAGCAATTCGAACAAATATAATGGTTTACATCCACAGTAAGCTGCAAAGGAAACAGAATAAGGACCAGATAAAATGCAACTACCGAAACACAGGATAATTTAAGACATGGTTATTGCTATCCATCGTCAGAACCGCCAATGAAAAAGTTCAAATTAGCTCAGTCACCACCAGAAAGTCATAACATTCATCAGATAAACCTATCCCCTTTCTTCAATTTAAAATTTAAACTAAACCTTAATAATCTAGGAAACAAATGGTGTAACAAAATAAACAAATTACAGGTAACTAACCGGTGTCTAACAAGTATACTAAATCGGTTATTAATATAGGAACATATAATTATGATCATCTAATATCGAACCCAAGGAAAATATGTGTTTGTATGAATGATTTGAATTTTAAAGCAGAATTTGTGTGTAAAAGATAGAAAAGTAATCCCACGGTTGTGATGGTTAAAGATTAAAAACTAAAAACAAAATTTTAAAACTAAAAATAGCAAACTAAACAATGAAAAATTTTAAAATAAAAGCAAGTAAAATGAGGTAAAAATCAATATTTAAAAGTAATTTTCACTAAAAGATTATCCATCTTAACCAATATTATTATGACTTAGTTACAAGAAAAACACAAGTGATTATGAATAATTCAGATAAATAAAACTAGATAAACTTAACTTAAGATTATCATTACAAGGATTAAAATTCTCTTATTAAGAACAATCCAACACTTAGCATAAATATCCGAATTAAATCTCCTAGATGTCTATTAAATTCTTTTTCAAGAAAATTTAACTTTCATCTATTCTTAGTTACACCTTTCTTAATCTTAACTTACCTTAATTAACACAAAACTATATCTAATGAAGAATATAACCATGCATTAATCTAAGTAATTTAACCTAAGAACATGAATATCAATGATCAAACTAAAAGTTAATTATTAACAAATAATTAAACAAGTTAACAAGCAAATTTTAGCTAAATAATGACAAGACTATGCTTTAAAACTAAGAAATAATCAAAACTTGCATTAAGATTACGCATAAGCTTAAGTCATAACAATAAAAATTAAGAATTCAAATATCCTTTAGCAAAAGTTCAAGAAAAATACTCACTAGTCATGTTTAAAACTAAAACAAAGCTTTCAAGAAAATAATAAAACAGAGAAAACAGAAAACAACGTAAAAACTAAAAACTATTGAACTCTTGATAACTGATGATTGATGGTCCTCCTTTGGTGCTTCAATCTTCTACTTATAGGAAAAAGAAATTGTAGAATCCTAGAAAACTTCCTGAATTAAAGTAGAAAAAAAATTCTTCTTAACCGGAAAATCCTTCGTAGCATGGGAGTCCAAAACACATGGCCAAGCATATTTTTTCTTTGTTGAGATGCACTACCGTGCATCATTCCATGAGGAAGTGCACGGCCAAGAAAACTTCTTGTAATTGAAACACATGACCAAGCATTGATACTTTCCCTGGAGAGGTACACGGCCAAGTATTCCTCCAAAACTTGAGATACATGGCCAAGCAAGGTTCAAATCTTCCATGCACAGCCACTCACAACTATAGCATCCTTCATACACGGCCAAGCAATCCTTTACTGGACTTTACGAATATTTTCTAGCATGAATTTCTCAATTTCACAGTTTTAGCCCACAACTTATTGCCTTTTTGCAATTAAGTCCTTTTTTTTGCAAAATATACCTGAAAATACGAACACTTCAAATTAACTTCTAAAAACACAAATATAAATATTTAAACTATAAATTAAACAAAATTAAACCAAATTAACTAAATAAAATACTTAAAACATACTAAAAATAATATATAATTCATACATATCAAATACCCCACACTTAAACCTTGCTCTCCCTCTAACAAATTAGAACAATCCAACTCCTCAAAATAATCAAACTTGAATAAAAAATTTATACATTTTATAACCAAGCTCAGCATTTAATAAAAGCACTTAATATAATTTCTAAATAGAATAACTTCAATCAAGATAATATAAGTTAATTTCCTTGAGTGTGTGCAAAACCAAATCATTTTAAGTATTTTGTAAATCAAAGCATCAATACAACTACATAGTGAAGTTTAGAATGAATGTATACATATGTATACAAATGGTTTCACGCGTGAAACTTTAGAGATACCATAAGCCTCTCCTTTAGCACCGGAACCCGAAGGTCATCTCCGCTAAACACCTTAAAACAAACTTAAAATCGCATAGGTTTTTTAAAGGTTGTAATGGGGATAAGGTCATAGTTATCAAAGAATGGATATAAGATAATCAAAAAGAATAGCCACTCTAAGATAAAACAAACTAACAATCCCATTAACTTAATCCATGAATAACTAAGTCAAACTTTGCTTAACTTTCATAACTCAAAACTCTTTTAAGAGAAAATATACCTCAATCAAACCCTTACAGAAGTTACCAATATTTTTCCTTCCTTGTACTACCCCACACTTAGATTTTATCATGGATGCTAGCTTTATTCTCAATTGATTTTTTTAACACGATGCTAGCAAAACAAGAGATTTGAACAATATCATAGTAGTTACAAGGTAATTTTTCTCTTGACTTCATCAATAGCTCTTGCCAAAAATTTTCTCACCACACCCATCAAGATATTAACTTCACGTAAATTCATTTAATCCTAAAGTGGCAAATTTCATATGGTAAGATAAAAGCTTTTTAGGTTACATGATTGAAAATTGAGTGTAACAAGAAAAATCATTGATGGTACACATTAAGCATACCCTTCTAGGCTCAAATTGGCTTACAAAGAATAAAATTTCCATAAGAGTAGGAAAAAGAAATTTTTTTTAGAAAGCTTAACAAGAAAAATTGTTGCCTAGATCATTTTTTAAGTTGTTTTGATTTTCTTTCATGCTTTGAAGGGTGATGAGGAAGATTCTAGTGCCCTAAATTTTCTTACTTCACTACTTCATTATATTATTTTTCTCTAAGTTAAAAACGGGTCTTAAGTGCTTTTCAAGAGAATGGAAACTAACAAATATTTATCAAGTTGAAAATTAGACTACCTAGAGATTTATCAAACAACATATTCGTTCTATTGCCCAGCAATGGTCCTAAACATGCATAATTTAGTATTCAAGTTCAATATGTTCATAATTTTAAGGAAAACTGGGCAAACTAAGTTCTCGTGCAACCTAGATGAAAAAGTGAACTACATAAGGTTTTAATAAGTTTTTAAAACTTGCTAACCTAAAAGAAACACAAATAACAAAACAAAACATAAAACGTAACCAAAACAAAACATAAAACAAAAAATCGATTCATGAATTATATAATGAAGAAGGTTAGATGTCAACTCCCTGAACAAAGTTTACGCTCTACCTCCTCCTCAAAATTTTGCTGTCCACAACAAATGAAGATGAACTATGCTGATGGAGGTGGAGGTGGAGGTGGATTTCGTTGCCAATACTGATGCACAAAAGTCTCCACTGTGTTTTTCATATCTGAAATAGTGCTCTATAGTGTATCCATTCATCCTTGTAAGGCAAGCAGGCAAATTTGGTGAGAATCCATCCGCATACTTAGCTGATTAAAAGGGCCTTCCCATTTAGGTGTTGCTGGTTCATCTACATGTTTATTGTCAGCTGGTACAGCTACCTCTTCATTAGGTTCATCGGCTTGCTCATTAAAACGGATGTTGTTTTCCCTTAGATACTCCTCCCTTGTAATAGTTGAAAGAGATTTTATTTATTTATTTATTTTTTAATGGTAGTTGGGAATGGCAAGTGTGCTTGATACATTTTATGGGCAATCATATGGAGCAAAGCAGTATCGTGTGATGGGAATACATACACAAAGAGCAATGTTTGTACTTGTAGTGCTCAGTATACCAGTCTCTATCATATGGGCTAACACAAAATCTATTCTAGTTGTTTGCGGCCAAGATAAAGCCATATCCATCGAAGTTGGAAAATATACCTTTTTTATGATTCCAAGCCTTTTTGCTTATGGCCTTCTTCAATGCCTTAACAAATTCCTTTAAACCCAGAACCTTGTTTTTCCAATGATGATATGTTCAAGTATTATTATTTTCAACTTTTTTTGTTTGGGGGGGGAGAGGAGGGCTTAATACTTTAAAGTAGAACCCTTTTTCTAGATCCTAAGCAGCAAAACAAGTGCTGTTTTTATTTTAAAAAAAAACCAAAATTGCTAATACACTAGTTAGATTGAGGAAAAAAAAAGGCACACAGTGCTAAGTGACAATTAGGCTATAGTTTTCGGCTATTGTATAATCACATTAAAAAAATTAGAATAAAGATCTCCAACTTAAGACCATTTAATATATTAAAATTAGTTTTGCTGATGAAATGTTTCATTTTGATTCAAATAAAAAATTATTGGCACTTAATTTCAGCTTCTTTTGTTAAAAATTAAACAAAACACACATGCCAAAAGTTTATGCCTTTTGTTAATGCTAATGATCTTTGTTTTTTCATTTATCTATATAATAATTTTGTCGAGACCGATGCACCATTGTCCCTTTCCTCGTATTAGGTTTGATGTATAAAATTATGTAGATAAGCTTCTTTTATCGAGAATATGATCATAAATTTATATATATTTTATAAAACACTATAGTTGATTAATATGTTTAATTAATACAATTTGATATACTTCCTTTGTTTTCCATTCTACTTATAGTGATAATTTTTTGCGTATTTTTTTTACTTAATATGATAATTTTCTAATTTTAAAAAATATTAATTATGTATTTTCTATTTTATATTCATATATATATAATCACATTAATCTCCAAGACACCTCAATTAGTTACTTCTATACCACATCAATGAGAATATATAAAATATAATGGTTTACACCCATAGTACGCTACAAAGGAAACAGAATAAGGACCAAATAAAATGCAACTACCGAAACACATGATAATTTAAGACATGGTTATTGCTATCCATCATCAGAACTGCCAATAAAAAAGTTCAAATTAGCTCAGTCATCATCAGAAAGTCATAACATTCATCAGATAAACCTATCCCCTTTCTTAAATTTAAAATTTAAACTAAACCCTAATAATTTGGGAAATAAATGGTGTAACAAAATAAACAAATTACACTTACATGATCGGTGTCTAGCAAGTGTACTAGATCGGCTAGTAATATAGAAAAATACAATTAAGACCCTCTAATATCGAACCCAAGGGAAACCTGTGTTTGTGTGAATGATTTGAATTTTAAAACATAATTTGTGTGTAAAAGATAGAAAAGTAATCCCATAGTTGTGATGGTTAAAGATTAAAAACTAAAAAAAAATTAAAACTAAAAATAGCAAACTAAACGATGAAATATTTTAAAATAAAAGCAAGTAAAATGAGGTAAAAATCAATATTTAAAAGCAACTTTCACTAAAAGATTATCCACCTTAACCAATATTATTATGACTTAATTACAAGAGAAACATAATTGATTATGAATAATTCAGATAAATAAAATCAGATAACTTAACTTAAGATTATCACTACAAGAATTAAAATTCTCTTATTAAGAATAATCCAACACTTAGCATAAAGATCTGAATTAAATCTCCTAGATGTCTATTAAATTCTTTTTCAAGAAAATTTAACTTTCATCTATTCTTAGTTACATCTTTCTTAATATTAACTTACCTTAATTAACACAAAACTATATCTAATGAAGAATATAATCATGCATTAATCTAAGTAATTTAACCTAAGAACATGAATATAAATGATCAAACTAAAAGTTAATTATTAACCGATAATTAAATAAGTTAACAACCAAACTTTAGCTAAATAATATTAAGACTGTGCTTTAGAACTAAGAAATAATCAAAACTTGCATTAAGATTAAGCACAAACTTAAGTCATAACAATAAAAGTTAAGGATTTAAGTATCCTAGTTGAAGAAAACTACACACTACTCATGTTTAAAACTAAAACAAAGCTTTCAATAAAATAGAAAACAACGTAAAAACTAAAAACTATTGAACTCTTGATAATTGATGATTGATGGTCCTCCCTTGGTGCTTCAGTCTTCTATTTATAGGAAAAATAAATTGTAGAATCCTTTTAAACTTCCTGAATTAAAGTAGAAAAAGAATTCTTCTTAATCGGGAAATCCTTCTCAGCATGGGAGTTCAAAACACATGGCCAAGCATATTTTCTCTTTGTTGAGATGCACTACCGTGCATCATTCCATGAGGAAGTGCATGGCCAAGCAAACTTCTTGTAATTGAAACACACGACTAAGCATTGATACTTTCCCAAGAGAGGTACACGACCAAGTATTCCTCCAAAGCTTGAGACACATGGCCAAGCAAGGTTCAAATCTTCCATGCACGGCCACTCACAACTGTAGCTTCCTTCATACACGGCCAAGCAATCCTTTACTGGACTTCACGAACATTTTCTAGCATGAAAATCTCAATTTCACAGTTTTAGCCAACAACTTATTGCCTTTTTGTAATTAAGTAATTTTTCTTGCAAAATATACCTGAAAACATGAAAACCTCAAATTAACTTCTAAAAACACAAATATAAATATTTAAACTATAAATTAAACAAAATTAAACCAAATTAACTAAATAAAACACTTAAAACATACTAAAATAATATATAATTCATACTTATCAAATACCCCACAATTAAACCTTGCTCGCTCTCGAGCAAATCAGAACAATCCAACTCCTTAAAATAATCAAACTTGAATAAAGAATTTATACATTTTATAACCAAGCTCAGCATTTGATAAAAGCACTTAATATAATTTCTAAATAGAATAACTTTAATCATGATAATATAAGTTAATTTCCTTGAGTGTGTGCAAGACCAAATCAATTTAAGTATTTTGTAAATCAAAGCATCAATACAACTACATAGTGAAGTTTATAATGAATGTATACATATGTATACAAATGGTTTCACGCGTGAAACTCTAGAGACACCATAAGCCTCTCCTTTAGCACTGGAACCTAAAGGTCATCTCCGCTAAACAACTCTAAACAAATTTTAAATCCTATAGGTCTTTTAAAGGTTGTAATGGGGCTAAGGTTATGGTTATCAAAGAATGGATATAAGATAGTCAAAAAGAATAGCCACTCTAAGATAAAACAAACTAACAATCCCATTAACTTTATCCATGAATAACTAAGTCAAACTTTGCTTGACTTTCATAACTCAAAGCTCGTTTAAGAGAAAATATACCTCAATCAAACCCTTTCAGAAGTTACCAATATTTTTTCTTCTTTGTACTACCCCACACTTAGATTTTATCATGGATGCTAGCTTTATTCTCAATTGATTTTTTTAACACGATGCTAGCAAAATAAGAGATTTGAACAATATCAAGGTAGTTACAAGGTAATTTTTCTCTTGACTTCATCAATAACTCCTACCAAAAATTTTCTCACTACACCTATCAAGATATTAACTTCACATAAATAAATTTAATCCTAAAGTGAAAAATTCCATATGGTAAGATAAAAGGTTTTTAGATTATATGGTTGAAAGTTGAGTGTAACAAGAAAAATCATTGATGGTACACATTAAGCATACCCTTTTAGGCTCAAATTGGCTTACAAAGGATAAAATTTCCATAAGGGTAGGAAAAAGAAATTTGTTTAGAAAGCTTAACAAGAAAAATTGTTGCCTAGATCATTTTCTAAGTTGTTTTCAGTTACTTTCATACTTTGAAGGGCGATGAGGAAGGTTTTAAATTTTCTTACTTCACTGCTTCATTGTATTGTTTTTCTCTATGTTAAAAATGGGTTTTAAGTGCTTTTTAAGAGAATGGAAACTAACAAATATTTATCAAGTTAAAAATTGGACTACCTAGAGATATATCAAACAACATATTTGTTCTATTGCCAAGCAATGGTCCTAAACATGCATAATCTAGTATTCAAGTTCAATCTGTTCATACTTTTGAGGAAAACTAGGCAAACTAAGTTCTCGTGCAAACTAGATGAAAAAGTGAACTACATAAGGTTTTAATAAGTTTTCAAAACTTGCTAACGTAAAAGAAACACAAACAATAAAACAAAACATAACCAAAACAAAACATAAAACAAAAAACCAATTCATGAATTATATAATGAAGAAGATTAGATGTCAACTCCCTGAACAAAGTTTATGTTCTACCCCCTCCTCAAAATTTTGCTATCCACAGTAAATGAAGATGAACTATGCTGATAGAGGTGGAGGTGGAGGTGAAGGTGGATTTTGCTACCAATACTGATGCACAAAAGTCTCCACTGTGTTTTTCATATCCGAAACAGTGCTCTGTAGTGTATCCAATCGTCTTTGTAAGGAAAGCAGGCGAATTTGGTAAGAATCCATCCGCATACTCAACTAATTAAAAGGGCCTTCCCATTCAGGTGTTGGTGGTTCATATACATATTGATTGTCAGCTGGTGCAACTACCTCTTCATTAGGTTCATCGACTTGCTCATCAAAACAGATGTTGTTTTCCCTTAGATACTTCTCCCTTGTAGAGCAATGGCTCAGTGGCTTAGGAATCAGAATCTTCATTCTCTTAAGCATCTTATTATCAATTTATGGTAATTCGCCTTCAAATGGATCGCCTATGGTTGGATGACCAATAATGGTTTCCAAAATTGTAGCAATCCAACCAATGGAGATGCTATTGACATTATCAGGCATTTTTTGTAGCTCCCTAATCTTATTTGTGACGATCAATGCTCCATTGATAAAAATGCCATCTACCATAAACCGAAGAATCATAGCCTGTGAAACATTTACTGCACTTGCATTCCTTAAATTATTGTAGACACTCTTCATTAAAAATCTATGGATTATCCTTAATGCATGATCCCTTAAAGCATGGACCTTACATATACCTCCTCTCCATGGCTCAAGTTGCAGAGGATCTTGAATTTGTTCCCAATTATCCTCAGTCGACACATCAATTAATTTAACAAGGGCATCCGACATAAATTCTAGATATTATAAAAATTGCTTGAAGGTTAATGAATACCCTCTCTTGCCAAACTTGAATCCTAAAGTACCCGTATCATAAGCGTCCTTTTTAAATTAACACTCAAAGGAGTATAGGAAATCTCATACCATATTGGGGTATACCTTTGGTTTTTTTATCTATGAATTATGTCCACCTAATGTGCTGAATTAAGGGGAACACCTCCTCCCATAAGTTGCCAGCAGGAATGTTAAGGAAAAATTAACTCAAGTAAGCTGGCTGGACATACGTGTAAGCGCTGAAGTAATCAAATTTATCAACCTTAGCTCGATCCACATAAGATGGAATACGGATCCCTGAGGAACTTGCAACATCGAGATTTTTAGTCCTTTTAGGTGCCACTGAAAAATAAAACATAAATGTGAGTGTATATGACAAACTATGGACTAAAACGCAACTTATGTTAAAGATAGACTTGTAGAGGATAACAATGTAAGCACATAATGATGAGAGTAGAATAAGGAGATTTATAATGGAAGGCACGTGAGTACATAGCAACTAAACATGCAAGACACTTAATTAAGAGAATGTCACAATGGATAAGTTGAAATATAACCCAACATGTCATATAAATAAACATGTAAGACAATTAAGTGGTGATGAATCATGAATATTGAACAACAGAATGTCAACCAAAGAGTTATAAATAAGTCAAACTAAAGATAAACTCATTGAGACATTTCATCGAACATGTGATGTGTGTATGTTTGAGAGTCAAATTGAAGAGCATAATGAAGTGTATTCTCCACCAAATTAAATATAGAGCATCTATTACATACATATTAAGTTTATAACAAACCATATTGGCAAAAAAAACTAGTATGAAGTATAGATCTCATGTTGAAGGTGACCTAAAAATGTAAGTTCATAGGCTAAAATCTAAACAAATCTTGGCATAAAATGGCATTAAAACAACACTAAAGAGATCAAAGTGAGTATATACTTACTTGAAATTGAAGAACCCAACAATTTTACACAATTTAAGCTGAAGTGTGTGAATCGTGAATGCCCAAGGAAAAATATGAAGAACATGAGAAGAAGAGAGAAGAAAATGGAGAGAGGAGAGAGAAAAACTAAAGGAAAGGGAAAATATAGTGGTCAGAGATGAAATTTGGTAGAGGGTGGTGGTGCGTGGCTGTGGAAGAAATTTAATGTGGAGGAGACGCGAGAGTATTTAGAGTAAGTGAAATAAGAAAGAAAAATGAGAATGAGGGACTAAGAGATTTTTATGAGGCAAAATAATTGACAGTACCCAAGTGGGTGGCCGCGCATGGGTGTAGGTGTATCCACAAGCAGGCGCACATGGGGTGGGCAAGGGATTCACGTAGGAGTATGAAAATGTAATCCAGGATAGATTTGTGATGTACGATCACGCAGAGGTAGGGGAGGAAAATACACGCGAGCGTGCATGAGGTATTTCTGCCCTACAAGCGGGTGCGGGGAGCTTGAACGAGGAAAACACATGGGCGCACGAAGCTGATAGGGCTGGGTAGTCTCTCCTCACACGGTCGCACAAAAGGAAGGGCATGCTGACACGTTGGCGCGTAGGGAGACTGGGCAGCATGCTCGAAAAAATTTTTTTGAGAGATTTAAGCTAAAATGTATTTCACAACTTGTATTTTCCATTAAAAATTTGATTTCTTTTCTCCTTAACTTGAAACACATCTAGTTAAAAACTCAAGTGATCTTATGAAAAACCAATTAACCATAATGTTTTCCTTAAAATATGTTTAAACCACATCTCCAATTTTTTTTTCATGAATCGAAGCACACGAGAACACTCAAGAATCAAAACTCAACTAAAAATAATAGAGAGAGAAGAGATAAAGTTTTGAGTTTAAAGACCTCAGCTAGACTTTCCAAACCGCATTTTAGTAACCTTGAAGAACCATGGTTGCCTCAGGAACCTCTGTTGCCCAACTTGATATGGTTTGAGTCGATGACCATTAACCTTATATTCACGATCATCTCTTAGATTTTTGATTGTGACAACTCCAAAATAATTGCATGTCAAGACTTGATATGGATCGAGCCATTTGGATTTTAACTTTCCTAAAAACAAATGAAGGTGACTGTTATATAAAAGCACTAACATACCATGAACAAAGTCTTTTACCTTTAAGCGTTAGTCATGCCACCGTTTGGTCTTTTCTTTTTATATTGCTACATTGTCATATGACCATTGCCGAATTTCATCAACTTCATTGAGCTGCAATTTTCTCTTTTCTCCTGCATTTCTTAAATTAAAGTTAAGAAATTTCATAGCCCAATAAGCTTTATGCTCTAATTCAACTGGAAGATGACATGCTTTTCCAAAAACCATTCTATAAGGAGACATGCCTATAAGGGTTTTAAATGCAGTTCTATAGGCTCATAGAGTCTTATCTAATTTCTGAGACCAATCCTTCCTAGAATTACTAACTGTTTTTTCTAAAATTAATTTCAGCTCCTTATTAGACACCTCTACTTGTCCATTTACCTAAGGATGATATGGGGTAGTTATCTTGTGTTTGACTCCGAATCTCCTAAGCAAAGTTCTAAAGTGATTGTTGATAAAAATGTTTGCCTCCATCACTTATTATAGCTTTCGATGCTCCAAACCTAGTAAAAAAAATTTCCTAATAAATTCAAGCACAATTCGGGCATCACAAGTTCTAGTAGCTATGGCTTTAACCCATTTACTAATATAATCCACAGCCACTAAAATATATTCAAAACCATATGAATTCAAAAATGGTCCCATAAAATCTATACCCCAAACATCAAAAAGTTCTACTTCAAGTACGTTATTCATAGGCATTTCATTTCTTTTAGAAATATTACCGAACCGTTGACATTTATCACATATTTCAATGAAAGATTTAACATCCTGAAATAAAGTTGGCCAAAAGAAACCTGATTGGAGGACCTTTTATACTGTTCGATTAAGTCCATGATGACCTCCAACTTCTCCTCCATGGCACTATCGCATAATATCTTCTTGTTCAACTCCCGGCACACTTCGTCTAAATATTTGATCAGAGAAAATTTTGATGAGATACGAATCATTCCAAAGGTAGTGCTTGGCATCCGCTTGAAACTTTTTCCTTTGTTGCCAAGTAAACTCTTTAGGAAGATAACCGCCTGCAAGAAAATTGGCTATATTAACATACCATGGATCTGAATTTTCATAAGTATAAAAAGCACAAATATGCTCATCGGGAAATAAATCAAAAATTTCTCCCTTTTCAATGCTAACATGATCCAATCTAGATAGATGGTCAGCTCCAAAATTCTCAGCTCCTTTTCTTATCCTTGATCTCAACATCAAATTCTTGCAATAGCAAAATCCATCGGATAAGCCTTGGTTTGGAATCCTTCATCATAAAAAGGTGCCTTAAAGCAGCATGATCCGACCACACAGTAACCTTGGAACTCAGGAGATAAGATTTGAATTTTTCAAAGGAAAATACTATCGCCAAGAGTTCTTTCTCCGTGGTTGTGTAATTAACTTGAGCTCCTCTGAGTGTATGGCTTGTATAGTAGATGGTATAGAAGATCTTCTCCTTTCGCTGTCCCAAGACTGCTCCTACTACATAATCACTAGCGTCACACATAATTTTGAAGGGTAAACTCCAATCCGATGATGCTATAACCAGTGCACTTACTAACTTTTGCTTCAACAAATTAATAACCTGCAAGCATTTAGCATTAAAGTTAAATGCAGCATCCTTAAGCAACAAATTAGAAAGTGGCTTAGCTATTTTAGAAAAAATCCTTAATAAACCGACGATAAAATCCTGCATGACCAAAGAAACTTCTAATACCCTTAACACTAATCGGAGGGGGTAATTTTTTTATCACATCCACTTTTGCCTTTTCGACTTCAATGCCTTTTTCAAAAAATTTATGCCCTAGGACAATTCATTCTCTAACCATGAAATGACATTTTTTCCAATTTAGAATAAGGTTAGTCACTTGGCACCTTTTCAAGACCAATGCAAGATTATTTAAACAAAACTCAAAATTATGACTATAAAGTGTAAAATCATCCATAAAAACTTTCATGAATTTTTCAATAAAATCATGAAATATATGCATCATTGAAATGTGGCAGGGGCATTACATAGACCAAAGAGCATCCTTTTATATGCAAATGTTCCATAAGGATATGTGAATATGGTCTTTCGAGGCTATAGGTATTTGCATATACCCCGAATATCCATCTAAGAAACAGTAAAATCTATTTCCTGCCAGTCTTTCTAATATTTGGTCAATAAAGGGCAACGAAAGTGATCTTTCCTAGTGGTATTATTCAATCTCCTATAATCAATGCATACTCTTTATCCCTTTACCATGCGTGTAGAAATTAATTCATTATTTTCATTGGTTATTACAATCATTCCCCCTATTTTAGGTACACATTGAACTGAACTAACCCAACTACTATCAGAAATGGGATAGATAATACCTGCATCAAGGAGTTTGAGTACCTCATTTTTTACCAGTTCTTGCATCGCTGGATTTAATCGTCTTTGGGGTTGTACCACCAGTTTGAAATCATCTTTCATGGGTATCCAATGCATATAATAACTGAGGCTAATCCTTTTTAAGTCGGATGTTGCCTAACCAATTGCTCCTTTATACTTTTTGAGGACCTCAATAAGCATTTTTTCTTCCAAACCTGTCAATAAAGATGAAATGATTACTAGTTCTGCATTATCCTTTAAAAATACACATTTCAAATGAGATGAATTGTTTTAAGTTCAGAGTTTTTTCCCTTAGGAGGGGATGGTTCATCCTCCACCTTTTCATTTTCATCGTACTCTTTTTCCAAATCGTGTATCAACTTCTTTTCCTTTGCTTCTAATTCCTCCATTTCCTTAGGATGCATTAAACATTCTTGAAGCTCATCATCTAGAATGATTTCTTCTTGCTTTGTGTTGACACACTCTTGATCACCATTAACAAAATAAAAGGATTCTTTAAAGTCATAAGAGGAATGTTTTAAAACCTTACTTACATTGAAGACCATTTATTCCTCATTGAATCTCAAAGTAACCGTTTGTCCGTGAACATCGATCAACGCTCTTACTATATTAAAAAATGGTCTACCTACTATTAATGGCACCTTTCTATCATCCTTCATATCTATTACTATAAAATCTATTGGGAAGATGAAATTTCCTACTTTCACCAATAAATTCTCAATAATATCCTTTGGTTTCTTCACTGATCTATCCACCAATTGAAATATTATTCGGGTTTCTTTAAGATCTCTCAAGTTTAATTTCTTGCAAATTGAATAAGGCATCAAGTTAATACTAGCACCCAAATCACATAAAGCATGTCAAACAAAATTTCCTCCTAATTCATAAGGCAAAGTAAAACTACTAGTATCTTTTAAATTTTCAAAAATTTTGTTCATTAAAATAGCACTACAATTATCAGATAATTAAACTGTTCTTATGCCTTCTAATTTATTTTTATTAGTGCAAAGCTCTTTCATGAATTTAACATATTTAGGCATATATAATAAAGCTTCAGTAAATGGTAAATTGATATGTAGCTTTTTAAACATGTCCAAAAATCTAGTTAATTATTTAATTTGCTTTTCTTTTCTAGCTAGAACATGAAAAGGTAATTGAGATTCATCGAGCACAGTAGAAACAATTTTTTCCTTACCTTTACCCTTCTCAACCGTAGGAGGCACTTTCTCAATATTTTCAAAATTAGAATTACTTACCTTCGTTGTTGGTTCCACCTGTGGAGAGGAATTCTTACCAATTTTTGTCATTTCTAACTCCTTTCCACTTCTTAAGGTGATTGCTTTAGCTTTCTTCTTTGGATTATGGTCGACATTGGATGGAAATATTTCTTGAGTCCGATTAGATAATGAGTTAGCTAGTTACCCCATTTGGTTTTCTAAATTCCTAATGGATGCTTCTTGGTTCCTTATTCAAATATCTTACGATTTCCATCTAGCATCTTGATTACCTAAGATTGAGTTTTGGAAAGCCATGAAATTTGCAATCATCTTTTCTATGTTTGATTTTTTCTCTTGTGGAGGTGAAGGTTGAGACTTTTGAAATCCTGGTGGTTGATGGTATGATTGTGATGGGATATGTAGTTGGGTAATGTGGTTGAGCTTAATTTTGATATAGGAGGTGATTATTTATAGGTTGATTGTGGTTAAAGGAAGGTCTAGGGTGAGGGATAGAAGCAGATTCTTGGTTACCTTCTTGCCATGAAAAATTTGGATTGTTTCTCCATCCCGATTTATAGGTGTTACTATAAGAATTCAAAGCATTCACTTATTCTACCATTCCTTCACTATTCTTCATTCCCAGAGATCCTTGAATTCCTACATAAGCATCACCTTAATTAGATAGCATGGAAACATTTTTAACTTTAAGCTTATTTATTTCTCTTCAATGCTCTTTTCTCATTAGTTCCATTTAAGCTTTTAACATAGCTATTTTATCTATATTATGAACTTTCTATTTCTTTTGGGTTGCTCTAGAGGTTGTTCGTTGAGCATCATTGGTAGCCATCTCATCAAGAAGCAGGAATGCTTCTTCAAGAACTTGGTTCATAAAGCTACCATTTGAGACTGCATCTAACAAAGATCTTGTTGATTGATTAGCACCTGCATAGAAAATATGCATTAGTTGATAAATAGGAAATTCTTGATGTGGATAGCTTTTTAAAAGTCTCCTAAATCTTTTCCATGCTTCATGAAATGGCTTCTCATAAAATTGTTGGAAGTTATTAATTTATTTTCTAATAAGGTCTATTTTAGTGGGTGGAAAAAATTTACACAGAAATTTTTCTTATATTTGTTGCCAAGAATGAATGGATTGATTAGGTAGCATTTACTAGCTTTTCCTATAAGGGTGAATGGAAAAAGTTTCAATCTAATTGTATCAATTGATACATTTGGAATTTACACAGTGTCACTAACTTCTAAGAACATATCCAAGTATTGTGCAGGATCCTCTATGTCTGAGCCCGAAAATTAGTTTTTTTTATACCATCGTGATAGTAGCTGGTTTAATCTCAAATGGCTGGTGGTGAGGAATCCTAATGGTTCTATATATGTTTTTCATTCTACCTAGGAATAACATAATCCCTAATGGTCCTAGGTCTAAACCCATTCCCAGGAGTTTGATTTGGTATGTCTTGCTCTTCAATCCTAGGTGATGGTGGATCATTCATAAGTGCTTTAATTTTTGGGTCGTTCATATTGCCTCTTAGCCTTTTAATCCTATGAAATGTTCATTTAATTTCAGGATCTATGGGTAAAATGGGGTTGTTTATCACCATGAACCAATAACACCTAAAAAATTTAAAACAAAAATAAGAAAATAGATGAAGAAGAGAAGAAAAACACATAAAAACCACTTTAAAATCAAATAAATAAACAAACGCCAATGTTTCTCCAACAACGACGCCAAAAACTTGATCAGTATCTAGCAAGTGTACTAGATCAGCTAGTAATATAGGAAAATATAATTATGACCCTCTAATATTGAACCCAAGGGAAATCTATGTTTGTGTGAATGATTTGAATTTTAAAACAGAATTTGTGTGTAAATGATAGAAAAGTAATCCCACAGTTGTGATGGTTAAAGATTAAAAACTAAAAACAAAATTTTAAAACTAAAAATAGCAAACTAAACAATGAAAGATTTTAAAATAAAAGCAAGTAAAATGAGGTAAAAATCAATATTTAAAAGCAACTTTCACTAAAAGACTATCCACCTTAACCAATATTATTATGACTTAATTACAAGAGAAACACAAGTGATTATGAATAATTCAGATAAATAAAACCAGATAACTTAACTTAAGATTATCATTACAAGCATTAAAATTCTCTTATTAAAAACAATCCAACACTTAGTATAAAGATCTGAATTAAATCTCTTAGATGTCTATTAAATTTTTTTTCAAGAAAATTTAACTTTCATCTATTCTTAGTTACACATTTCTTAATCTTACTTGCCTTAATTAACATAAAACTATCTCTAATGAAGAATATAATCATGCATTAATCTAAGTAATTTAACTTAAGAACATGCATATCAATGATCAAACTAAAAGTTAATTATTAACCGATAATTAAACAAGTTAACAACCAAACTTTAGCTAAATAATGATAAAACAGTGCTTTAAAACTAAGAAATAATCAAAACTTGCATTAAAATTAAGCATAAACTTAAGTCATAACAATAAAAGTTAAGGATTCAAGTATCATTTAGCAAAAGTTGAAGAAAACTACTCACTACTCATGTTTAAAACTAAAACAAAGCTTTCAAGAAAACAATAAAATAGAGAAAATAGAAAAAAATGTAAAAACTAAAAACTATTGAACTCTTGATAATTGATGATTGATGATCCTCCTTTGGTGCTTCAGTCTTCTATTTATAAGCAAAAGAAATTGTAGAATCCTTCTAAACTTCCTGAATTAAAGTAGGAAAAGAATTCTTCTTAATCGGGAAATCCTTCATAGCATGGGGGTCCAAAACACATGGCCAAGCATATTTTCTCTTTGTTAAGATGCACTGTCGTGTATCATTCCATGAGGAAGTGTACGGCAAGCAAACTTCTTGTAATTGAAACACACAGCCAAGTATTGATACTTTCCCATGAGAGGTACATGGCCAAGTGTTCCTCCAAAGCTTGAGACACATGGCCAAGCAAGGTTTAAATCTTCCATGCACAACCACTCACAACTGTAGCTTCCTTTATACACGACCAAGCAATCCCTTACTGGACTCCACAAACATTTTCTAGCATGAATTTCTCAATTTCATAGCTTTATCCCATAACTTATTGCCTTTTTTGCAATTAAGTCCTTTTTCTTGCAAAATATACCTGAAAACACCAAAACTTTAAATTAACTTCTAAAAACACAAATATAAATATTTAAACTATAAATTAACCAAAATTAAACCAAATTAACTAAATAAAACACTTAAAATATACTAAAAACAATATATAATTCATACTTATCAGTACCTTCTCTATTTTTAGAGATGGGATCATAAGGATCTTCATAATCGTCTTTAAGATCAGCTCCATCAAGCACTGGAGTCCTTAGAGTAGAATTATCACCACCACCACCGAATACTCCTGCTGGTTAAATCTATATTTACATTTTTGTTATGCAATTCATATAACATAATTCTATGAAACAACATGAAAATAAAATAAGCCATTGTTAATTCAAAATAAAATCTACTTCATTTACTGTAAAACAACATGAAAGTAAAATAAGCCATTGCTAATTCAATTTAAATATATAGTAAACTGTTAAATATAAGTTTTAACTTTAGGTAGTACAGCTTTAGTGTCTTCAACAACAACATCTTCTTGACCATGACCTGAAAATACAAATTTCGATGTAACATATGTAGTATCATAACAAAACCTTCCATCTCTAAATATTTAAAATGCAAGTCATATTCCAAATATTTAAATTAGTTATTTCCAAATATTGGCCAGTAAAAAGAGTAACAATAAAGAACTCATCAAGAATGAAAAGAAACCCACAAAGACCCATTGTAGGAGGTAAACTAGCAAACTTAGCATAACTAATTCCCTGAAAGAAACTTAGCATAACAGATTCCCTAAAAACCTGAGGAATGGCTAAGCTGGTAATGGAATAATTAGTGGGTTCTTAATTGATGAGTATAAAAATTTGTACCAAGCAAAATAAAGGTAATAAAAATTAATGGCTTTGAAGTAGGAGTATACCAAATAAAATAGAAATTGATTGATTAAATTACTAAGTTTCAGCATTTCTCTATTATCTTTATTTCCTCTGCTTCCAATCCTGCATGTAAGCTATATTGTTTTTGTCTTTCAAATGACATTATCGATTAAGAAGAGTGGTAGAACAAATAAATATAAAATAGTATAGCATAAAGATTCTGAAAAATTAAAAGAATTCCACCACATTTATTTAAAGATAATTATAAAAACAAATTGAATATTAATTGTATTAGCCAAATACAATGTGATGGTAGCAAAGAAAAACACATAAGCATGTCAAAATGAATTTCTTCTAAAAGGTCAACTCCTTGCATTGGAGGTAAAACATCTTGATTTGCATAGAAAATCCAATTGCAGAAA
The DNA here is from genome assembly GCA_037975025.1 of Excoecaria agallocha. Taxonomy (NCBI): domain Eukaryota; kingdom Viridiplantae; phylum Streptophyta; class Magnoliopsida; order Malpighiales; family Euphorbiaceae; genus Excoecaria; species Excoecaria agallocha. Next base: position 123,127 of record JBBPFJ010000263.1, read on the forward strand.
AACTAAGGAACTTTTGTGCTTTCATGCAGAAGTGCACATTGCAAAACATTCTCAAAGAACATGGTAATCCGTTTAATTATTTTCATTTAATTAAAGAGTATTATGAAATATTTTAAATTTTATACCATAGTTTCAGCTCCTAAAAAATGAAAATCTTGCAATTCACCAATATGCACAGTGCTTTAAGGATAAAAGCCAGATTTGAGGAATTTTAAGAAATATTTTTGAGATATTTCAGTTAGTAGGGCGAAACCTCAAGAGGACTAGATAACATAATTAATGGAGTAAAGTTATTAACTACTGACAAAGAGGTTGAAAGGTTTGAGAAAAATTGGTTATTCACAACTGATAAAGGATTCCTTGAAAAATTAAGAATTAGTAATCTTTTTTAGAAATCGAATGAATTTGGTCTTATAGACACACGAGGAAAGTAACAAAAAATGGTTTATCGATACAACCATCTACTTGTTGACTAAAATGATTTTAGTGCTTCTGAAGATTAAAAACAAATATTAAGGATGAAGCTACTCTGACAAAGTAAATGATAAAAAATTTCAAATGCAAAGACATGAGAATTCCTCTAATAACAACCAAATTAGATAAAAAGATCCAAGGAGCAAGCAATCCATAAATATATCATCTCTTGGGTCAAGACAAAGTTCTTGTCAATTTGATAACTTCTGCATGAACAGTTGATGTATGAAAAGATATCTTCTTGAGAAAGGAAGATAAGCAAGATCTCCAAGAAGGATAAAAAATTATAATATAGATGAACAAAGACTACAAAGGAATAATAAGCAAGCATAAAAATTAAAGCAAAAGCAAATTCTGAAGAGAAAAAAAAATCTTGTGCCACAACAACTCTGACTTTTGAATATACTTACAATTTCTCATCCAAGTGTCAAAATGCAAATTTGAAAAGAATTGGCATCTTCCGGCCCCCAAATCATTTATATTTTTTAAGACCCAACAAAAGTCTCGAAGCTTTCAGAAGAGAGACAAAAAGGTTACAATTGATGGAATATGTCATGGTATGCACATAAAGATCACGCAGCGGAAAACAATAAAATTTGATCATACATGCCATACAATTCCATGACAAGAATCGAAACATGTAATTTTAGGGTTTTAAAACTTACATGTAATTTTAGTTTTAAAACAGTTTTAATTATATTTGAACAATTGGTCTTATCAAAAGAGAGGAAATGGAAAGCCTAGGTTCGGCCACCAAAGGAGAGGAAGATGGAGCCAGCAAAATCTGGAGATTTCTACAGATTTTGTCTCCTTTTATATCTCTCAAATGGGCCTAATTAAGGGCTTAACTAATGGGCTTAACCCAAGTATAAAATTAAGCCCATTTTAAGTCATTTTGGGCCCAAACCAAAATCTCTATCTTTCTCACTTCAAATTACTTCAATTTTAATTCCATCATTCTTAAAACATCGAAAATAGGTAGGACATAAATTTTTGGCTCAATCGGAGCCCGTTATCGATCCGATTCAAACTTATCGGTCCGATTCGACAACTGTCGACATCGCCGAAAAATTCATTTTTTTACACCAAAATATTCTTCGTAAAAATTCATGTAGGCACGCAAAATCTGGCGATATTCGGAGTTCGTTTACTATTTTTAATTATTTAAGCAAAACTAAGTCCCTTTTTCTACCAGGAAAATTGAATCACTACCTTTTTCGTATTTTTGACTTTTAGAGGCCTATTTGACCTCAAATTCACTTCAAATTTCAACCCCGAACTCACCATGACTATTCCTTTCCAAGGGTCCCATAAAATATTTTTCACTTTCGAGTCCGATTTACGGCCCGAGTGTACTATTTACCATCAGAATTTACTGTTCACGGTCAGACCGGTATTGAGGCCATTACAAACTATCTACCTGTATGATTGGAGAGAATGACTAAAAATCATTTTGTCATGTGTAAGTAGGAGATGAAAGAGTTTGGGACACGTCTATGACTCCCGAGATGAGAAATTGATCATGATATATACATGAAAGTATCAGAACATAAAATAAATTATATAAAATTAGTTCCATATTGGAATTTTTCTTAATTAAAAAATTTACCTATTTAGTGTGTGTTAATAAGGGCAGTTACCTAATTTGAATTAGGTAACTGACATAAAAGCCTTACAGATGAATAGAGAAAACAAGCGCGAAGTAAAACCGACAGAGTTTCGGTAAGGGAGAAAATTCTACACCCATTGAGCAAAATTTTTGGCTCTATTTAAAGGGTTTCAATTAGGGAATTATTTTTCCTTAATTGGAATTAATACCAATTTGTCAGTTACAAATTAAGGGCTAATTATGCGCCTAATTAAGGGCTTAACTAATGGGCTTACCCCAAGTATAAAATTAAGCCCATTTTAAGTCATTTTGGGCCCAAACCAAAATCTCTATCTTTCTCACTTCAAATTACTTCAATTTTAATTCCATCATTCTTAAAACATCGAAAATAGGTAGGACATAAATTTTTGGCTCAATCGGAGCCCGTTATCGATCCGATTCAAACTTATCGGTCCGATTCGACAACTGTCGACATCGCCGAAAAATTCATTTTTTTACACCAAAATATTCTTCGTAAAAATTCATGTAGGCGCGCAAAATCTGGCGATATTCGGAGTTCGTTTACTATTTTTAATTATTTAAGCAAAACTAAGTCCCTTTTTCTATCAGGAAAATTGAATCGCTACCTTTTTCGTATTTTTGACTTTTAGAGGCCTATTTGACCTCAAATTCACTTCAAATTTCAACCCCGAACTCACCATGACTATTCCTTTCCAAGGGTCCCATAAAATATTTTTCACTTTCGAGTCCGATTTACGGCCCGAGTGTACTATTTACCATCAGAATTTACTGTTCACGGTCAGACCGGTATTGAGGCCATTACAAACTATCTACCTGTATGATTGGAGAGAATGACTAAAAATCATTTTGTCATGTGTAAGTAGGAGATGAAAGAGTTTGGGATACGTCTATGACTCCCGAGATGAGAAATTGATCATGATATATACATGAAAGTATCAGAACATAAAATAAATTATATAAAATTAGTTCCATATTGGAATTTTTCTTAATTAAAAAATTTACCTATTTAGTGTGTGTTAATGAGGGCAGTTACCTAATTTGAATTAGGTAACTGACATATTAAATGAAAAATTATTTCCTTAATAAATAATTTGTAACTGACAAATTGGTATTAATTCCAATTAAGGAAAAATAATTCCCTAATTGAAACTCTTTAAATAGAGCCAAAAATTTTGCTCAATGGGTGTAGAATTTTCTCCCTTACCGAAACTCTGTCGGTTTTACTTCGCGCTTGTTTTCTCTATTCATCTGTGAGGCTTTTAGTTTATGGAGCAAAGCTTTCATCCCGAGATTTATGATACATGGGTGAAAGGCATGATGGGGACGTGAAACAAGCGATTTCGACTTTCACGTAATTGCGTTACGAGAGGTATATGGTTCAAATATAATTACATTTTACAACGCATTAAAAATAACTATTTTGCATACATGTTAAAGTGTAATTGGCTTGTTGCACTTCATAAATGAATATGAAATTTTTTACTTTGATTGATCATGTGATTCAGATGCCAATTTTTTTTTAAATATCATTTTTATAGTTATTATGAAATAAGTATTAAATGACAAATTATGTTTACTCATTTCTGAAGAATTGTCAAAAGAACGTTGTTTGTAATTCTAATCATTGAAAAAACATATGGGCCTAAAATGGTGTATTCACGTATGGTTATAAAACTAAACTACTAGATAAGATGCGGGATGTAAATTAGTTTTGTTTAAAACGTAATCTTTTTGTTTCTAACTTTAATCACTAAAAAACATAATATGGATCTAAAATTATGTATTCAAACATAGTAATAAAATTAAAGGATTGGACAATTAAAATGCGAGATATAAACTAGTTCTTTAATTTGTTTAAAACCTCAGTACGTGGACATGCAATGAGAGGCATATGGTTCAAATATAATTAAAACTTGTCTATTGAAAAATATGGAAATGGTGGAAGCAAATTAGATTAAGTTATGAGATTTGATCGAATGGATTCTAAACTTTGGAGTTCTGGATGTCTAGGACACGAGGACCAATGCGTATAATTATTTAAGGAAAAACATATCATCAAGTTTCCTAGGGAAATGATAATATTAAACACTTTTTATTTGATTTAATTCAATAATTTATCTAATTTTTTTTCCTCTTCATTTATTACTACTACGACACTTAGGCACAATAAGCAAACAAAAATTATTTATAGACTTTGGTGAGTTAGTATGGCCATGGTCATGTGCCAACAAAATTATTACTAATGGTTCAATGGATGGTTAACTAAGCTTAGTTATCAAGTTTAATAGTCTTGGTCCTTCATTGTGGGCTTTGTTTGGCCCAACCTTATGAGCTTTGGGTTGGGTATGAGATATTATGTTTCTATTTTTTAAGCTTCATTCCATATTATATATACAAGTGGGAATGCTAGGAAAAGTTTATTTGGACTATTTTTTTTTTGTGTTGTTAACAAAAATACCTAATTAGGATTTTATTAAAAAAATAATTCTCCTAATATAGTGTTGACATTGAGATATTGGCTATAAAGTAAATTTACTACTTATTTCATTACAACTAGGGTTAATGTCTATTAAAATTGATAAAATAAGATTAATAAATTCATTACAATTGATTCACTAAACTATCATTTTATTAGAACCTTGAAATTTCAAATCTACTATTATAAATTCATACTATAAATTTTATTTTTAGTTTTTAGTCATTTCTCTAAAATGATGACAGTTTTTAAATTTTTTTTTCTGGAAATAATTTTTGTTTGTTTCAATTATTTTTTTAAACAAAATTAGTTCCTGAGTTTTTCTACTCAGCCGGATCAGTAACCAATTTTAATGACATTGGTGGTAACGGTCATATTACTTCTCCCTACGTCCTCTTTTTGAATTTCAATTTCTTTTTTACGCTCTCAGTTTTCTATTTTCTTCAATCTTCGATATTTTTGGTCATGGATTTTCTTGTTTTAAAGTTTCAATACCTCTCGAAAAATCTCTCAATTATCTTCAAATTTCCTCAGCGATGAAAGGACAAGAATTGATCACTGACAGAAAGCTAAAAGGGTAATCTCTCTGTTTCTCTTCTTCATCAATTACACTTTCTCTTTCGCTTTTATTCGGATTGCTGTATTCTGCAAGTAATAACTGCAGTTTATTTTGATTTTCCCTTGTTCTTTTTTTTTTTTTTGGAATTATCTTCGTTTCTTTTTCAGTGATTTTAAGATTTGGCTTTTCCATAGACTAGTTTATGTAATTTTGTTCATGGGTAATTCCTTTTTAAGGTTTTTATTATTATTATTATTATTATTATTATTATTATTATTATTATTTTATTTTATTTTTTTTATTTGCGTTCTACATTTTTTTTATGGATATCTTGCAAACAATGTGGTTAAGCGGTTATCTAGAAATGGGGTTCCTGGATTGTGGATAATTTAAATAAATAATTCAATAGTCCTGTTGGTTGGCTTTGGCTGGAATGTGCTATTGTTTGTTTCTAATTATACATTTGTCCCAGTACGTGTGAAATTCATGTTCTTACTGTGTTGTATCAAATATTGTTATACTAGAGTATTTTAAGTCTTGCCATGTGACATGAAGTTTGATTCACAAATTTGTGGAGAATTCATCTGATACTATCCCATGGGCTTGTGCGATTTGTATATATGTTGGCTTGGCCTAATCTTTTAGTATTTTAAATTTTGCAGGACTGGGGATTGTCATTTTTATTTTTAGGTGTAGGACTGGTCTTCTCTTGTTTACGCGTCAATGCGATTAGGCTTGTGAAAGTAGATGTGCATTTATACTGTGTTTTTCTTGATTTAGTTGACTACTTGCTCCTTTTCTAATACTAGCGATTATTGTCTTTTATCTACCCAGAGATCACAGTTATCCTATCATTTTCTTCATTTGCTACAATTGACTTGGTAATACTATCGATTAATGTCTTTTATCTACCTAGAGATCACAATTATCCTATCATTTTCTTCATTTACTACAGTTGACTTGTAATGGTTTTTCTCTGTTTTTTTTGCCCTATCATTTTCTCCTAACTGTTTTCTTTGCTTCTTGTTTTTGTAGAATGTTAAAAACTCTGAAAGCTAGTGAAAAAAAACATCCTTCAAGTGCTTTTTTTCATCTTCTTGTGAGTTTTGTTTCTTTTTCACTCATTACTGTTTTGTTTGCTTTAGATATATGAAGTGTTTTGCCAGTTATTCCCTTTGTTTTCAATTAACTCAATTATCCCTTTTGTCGGTTGGTGCCATTTGTGGGCTTTGCACTAGAAATTGGGCTCAATGGAGCATTCTCCTCAGTTTTGAACTTTCAATGCTGGGTATATGTTTCAGCTTCTGCTCTCTCTCTCTTTTCTTTTTCTTTTTCTTTTTTTTTTATTTTAAATTTAGTAAGATTTAAGTAGGTCTAAGATTATGCTAGAACCCAATGTAATCATAATTATCATTTTCATCATTAGTGTTAAACATCAATAATCATAATCATCATTATCTTCATCACACATCAAACATCATAAGCATCATACATCATTGCCGTCGTCATCATTATCATCATGATCAAATATCATAAGTATTGTCATTATTGTCATCATTAGCATCACACACCAAAATCTTCATTGTCATCATAAGCATTAAACGTCAATGATCATAATCATCGTTGTTGTTATCATGCATTAAATATCATAAGCATCATGATATTGGCATTATACATCATAAGCATCATCGTCATCATTAGAATCAAAAATCATAATTACCATCATCATCCTTATGATAGTCTACCTTTAGAATCAAAGTTCTAATATCATAATTAGCATTATTATAATCGTCATTAGTATCATACATTATAATCACCATTTTCATTGTTAGCTTCAAACGTGATAATCATAATCATCATAATTGGCATTGTACATCAAAATTATCATAATAATCATCATCATTGGCATCATGTAATCATCATAATTGTTTTTTATGCATCGCCACCATCTTCATCATCTTTAGCAATCAAACATCATAATCATCACCATCATATTTATTGAAACATCAACATAATCTCCAAAAATTCAAACTTCATTATCATAAACATCATCATCGGCATCATACATTATCATCATCATCATGGCCAAACACCATGAGCATAGTTATCATTGGCATCATACATCGTCATCGTCATCATGTGTAAAACATCATAAGCATCATCATCATCATCAACATCATGTAATCTTCATCATCATCATCATCATCATCATCATCATCATCATCATCATCATCATCATCATCATTATATTTGTCAACATTTTCATGAAAATCATCATCATCGTTGTCATCTTTAGCATCAAATATCATAATCATCATTATCATGATAATTGCTATATTAACATGATCACCAAAACAACCACCATCGCCACCATATCATTCCCATCCCCATCCCCATCCCCATCCCCATCCCCATCATCATCATCGTCATCAATATCAATGCCAACCATCACCATTGCTATCATCATCAATGATGCGTTATCATTGTTAATGTCATCATCATTGTCATTTGTCATCATTGTCATTTTCATTGAAGCATTTGATGTGATGGAGAGTTTATTGTACAATTCAATAACATTGTATTTAAAAAAGAATTTGAAACTATAATTTAATAGTTAGGATGAATTTGGGATTGTACAATAAAATTAAAATTTTGACCACCGTTGACAATGGACTTGTCATTTTGTGAAATATCTAGTAGTTTGTTACTAACTTATTTCGAACATTTTTGTGTGTCATGGTTTCTTTCATCTTTTTGGTTTCAAGTGTCTCAAATACATCATTGAAGATCAATATCTTTGTTTTGTTTTTGAATTATGCACACTTCTAAGCTCAAGTCTTTTTTTTTCAACTTTACAAGAGTTTTTATGAGGACTTCCGCAATTGTTTTGTGGTCGCCAATATATAGGTACTATTCTCATTTATCAATTAAATTTTGAACTTACAAATAAATAATTAAATTAAATATTGTACATTTATTAACTTTTTCAAGTGCAGGGTTTTCTCGATAATATGCTCTCTACACTCTTGCATTGCGCCCTTGCTTTTTCATCATTATGAGGTGAGTGTACTTTGAAAGTTAATGAAGCTAACCTCATTTTTTTCACATATTTTCTGCTTAATATTTTTAATTTGAAAATTGTTAGCTCATATTGTTTAGTAGTTTTAGATTATCCCAACTCAAGATAGTTAAAATATAATTTAATATACTTTATCAATCTGGCTCTTGGTATTCTATTATGTTTAAATAGCTTCATTTTCTTTGGATTGTATAATCCTTTATAATACCTCATTCTACAGCTTCTTATTCTTCTTATTTTATTACTACTATATGATCTTTGTCTTTACGTTGTTATCACCATTAGGCAGCAAACATCATAATCATAATCATCATATAAAATATTGAAATTATCATTAACATCAAATATCATAATTGCCAGTATCATCCTCATCATTAGCATCATATAACAAAATTATCATCTTTATCATTAGCATCAAACATCAATATTCATAATCATCATTATCGTCTTCATGCATCAAATATCATAAGCATTAACATCATTGACTTATACATTATACTCATCATCATCGTTTTCATAAGCGTAATCATCATCATTAGCATCAAACATCATAATTTTCATCATTATCCTCGTGATAGTAATTCTTAGAATCAAAACTCTAGCATCATAATCATGATCATAATTATCATTATCGATAGTTTCATACATTATAATCATCATTTTTGCTATTAACTTCAAATTTCATAATCAAAATCATCATTACAATTGTTACCTTCAACATTATACATTATTATCATTATCATCATCATTATCATAATCATAATCATCATTATCTCATCATGAATCGAACATCATAAGTATTATTATTATCAATTTATACATCATAATCAACATCATCATTTTCATAAGCATCATCATCATCATCAGCGGCAACATCAAACATCATAATTTTCATCATCATCATCATCATGATAGTAATCCTTAGAATCAAAGCTCTAACATCATAATCATAATTATCATCATTGGCCATTGCTAGTACAATTTATTATAATCATAATCATAATCATAATCATCATTATAATGATTATCATTCGCATCATGCATCATATTCATAATTATAATCATTATCATCATTATTCATCAAGCATCATAAACATCATCATCATTGGCATTATGTAATCGTCATCATCATTTTTTTCACTATTTTCATAAGCAACGTCGTCGTCATCTTTAGCGTCAAATGTCATAATCAACATCATCATGATCATTGCAGCATCAATATGATCTCAAAAACATTCAAACATAATTATCATAATCATCATCATTAGAATCATACATTATCATCACTATCATCATGCATCAAACATCATAAGCATCATCATTATTGGCATCATGTAATCATCAACATCGTCATCAATTTTTTCACCGTTTTTATAAGCATTATCATTATTGTCATCTTTAACATCAAACATCATTTTTAGCATTAGCTTCATCATCATCATCATCATCATCGTCATCGGCATCATATATCATAATTATTATTACCTTCATCATTATACCATACATCAAACATTATAAGCATCATCATGATTGGCATCATGTAATCATCATCATCATCATTTTTGTCACTGTTTTCATAAGCATTATCGTCGTCATCTTTAGCATCAAATTTCATAATGTAGATAGTCATAACCATTGCAATATCAACATGATCACCAAAATAGTCAAACGTTATTATCATAATTATCATCACATCGACATCATACATCATCGTCACCATCATCGTCACCATCATACATCAATGATACATTATTATTGTCAATATCATCATCATCGACACTTGTCATTATTGTCATTTTCATTGAAGCATTTGGTGTGATGTAGAGTTTGTTGTACACTTCAATAACATTATATCTAAAAAAAGAATTTGAAACTATTTTCTCACTTTCAAATGGCTCCAACTATGATTTAATAGTTAGGATGAATTGGGATTGTGCAATAAAATTAAAATTTTGACCATCGTTGACAATGGAATCATATGATTTGATGTTGAGTTTATGTACATTTCTAAGCTCAATTTTTTTTTCACTTTACAAGAGTTTTTATGATGACATTTGCCATTGTTTTGTGGTCGCCAATATGCAAGTAGTATTCTAACAAATAATTAAATTTAATATTGTACATTTGTTAACTTTTTCAAGTGCAGGGTTTTCTAGGTAATATGCTCTCTAGACTCTTGCATTGCACACTTGCTTTCTCATCATTATAAGGTGAGTGTACTTTGGAAGTTAATGAAGCTAACCTCATTTTTTTTCTCATATTTTCTGCTTAATATTTTTAATTTAAAAATTTTCTAGCTCTTATTGTTTAGTAATTTTAAATTAGCCCAACTCAAGATAGTTAACATATAATTTAATAACTTTATCAGTTTAGCTCTTGGTGTTCTATAATATTTAAGTAGCTTTATTTTCTTTGGATTGTATAATACTTTATAATACGTCATTCTGCTGCTGCTTATTCTTGTTATTTTATTACTATTATATGATATTTGTCTTTGCATTGTTATCATCATCAGGCAACAAACATCAAAATCATAATCATCATAAAAAATATCGAAGTCATCATTAGCATCAAACATCATAATTGCCAGTATCATCCTCATCATCAGTATCATATATCAAAATTATCATATTTTATCATTAGCATCAAACGTCAACAATCATAATCATCATTATCGTTATCATGCATCAAATATCATAACATTATTATCATTGACTTATACATTATAATCATCATTATCATTTTCATAAGCGTAATCATCATCATTAGCATCAAATATCATAATTTTCATCATTATCATCATGATTATAATCTTTAGAATCAAAACTCTAGCATCATAATCATAATCATAATCATAATTATCATCATCGATAGTATCATACATTATAATCATCCTTTTTACCATTAGCTTTAAATGTCATAATCAAAATCATCTTTATAATTGTTACCTTCGGCATTATACATTATCATTGTCATCATTATCATCATCATTGTTATAATCATAATCATCATTATCGCCATCATGAATTGAACATCATAAGTATTATCATTATCGACTTATAAATCATAATCATCATTATCGCTTTCATAAGCATCATCATCATCATCGTCATTAATAGCTGAATAATTTTCATCATCATCATCATCATGATAGTAATCCTTAGAATCAAGGCTATAACATCACAATCATAATAATAATTATCATCATCGACATATCATAATCATCGCTAGTATCATATATTATAATGATCATTTTTAGCATTAGCTTTAAACGTTATAATCATAATTATCATTATAATGATTATCATCGACATCAATCATCATCATCATTGTCACTATTCATCAAGCATCATAAGCATCATCATCATTGGCATCATATCATCATCATTTTTCATAAACAACGTCGTCGTCATCTTTAGCATCAAACATCATAATCAACATCGTCATGATCATTGTAGCATCAATATGATCACAAAAACATTCAAACATAATTATCATCGTTGGCATCATACATTATCATAACTATCATCATGCATCAAACATCATCAGCATCATCATTATTGTCATCATGTAATCATCAACATCGCCATCATTTTTTTTACCGTTTTTATAAGCATTATCATTGTCGTCATTTTTAAAAGCAAACATCATTTTTAGCCGTTAGCTTCAAACGTCATAATCATAATCATAATTATAATTATCATCTTCATCATTGTCATCATACATCAAACATCATGAGCATCATCATCATTGACATCATGTAATCATTAACATCATTTTTGTCACTGTTTTCATAAGCAATATCGTCATTGTCATCATTTTTAGCATCAAACATCATAATCTATGTCGTCATGACCATTGGAACATCAATGTGATCAAAAAAATATTCAAACGTCATTATTATAATTATCATCACCATCATCATGCATCAAACATAATAAACATAATCATTATTGGCATTATATATCATAATTATTATTATCATCATTGTCATCATGCATCAAACATTATTAGCATCATTATCATTGGCATTATGTAATTTTATCATAATTTTTGTCACTGTTTTCATAAGCATTGTCATCGTCATCATCTTTAGCATTAAAGCTCATAATCTACACCGTTATGACCATTGCAACATCAACATGATCACCAAAACATTCAAACGTCATTACCATAATTATTATTATTAACATCAAACATCATACATCAAACATCATTAGCATAATCATTATTGGCATCATGTAATTATCATCATCAATTTTTTTTACCATTTTTATAAGCATTTTCATCATCTCCATCTTTACCATCAAATATCATAATCATCATTGCCATAATAATTGCTACATCTACATTATCATCAAATAACCACCATCATCACCATATCATTCCCATCATCCTCATAGCCATCATCATCAATGCCACCATTGCCATCATCCTCATAAGCATCATCATGACTAGAGTATCATGTATCATCATCATTTTTGTCATTTTTTCATAAGCAACGTCGTTGTCATCTTTAGCATCGAAAATCATAATCAACATCGTCATGATCATTGTGGCATCAATATGATCACAAAAACATTCAAATATAATTATCATAATTATCGTCGTCGGCATCATACATTATCATAACTATCATCATGCATCAAACATGATCAGCATCATCATTATTGTCATCATGTAATCATCAACATCGCCATCATTTTTTTCACCGTTTTTATAAGCATTATCATTGTCGTCATCTTTACATCAAACATCATTTTTAGCGTTAGCTTCAAATGTCATACTCGTAATCATAATCATAATTATCATTATCGGCATCATATACCATAATTATTATCATCTTCATCATTGGCATCATACATAAAACTTCACAAACATCATCATCATTGGTATCATGTAATCATCATCATCATCATTTTTGTCATTGTTTTCATAAGCATTATCGTCGTCATCTTTAGCATGAAACATCATAATCTACACCATCATGACCATTGCAACATCAGCATGATCAACAAAACAGTCCAACTTCATTATCATAATTACCATCACCATCATTATGGATCAAACATCATAAGCATAATCGTTATTGGCATCATATATCATAATTATTGTTATTATCATTGTCATCATGCATCAAACATCATAAGCATCATTATCATTGGCATTATGTAATCATCATCATCATTTTTGTCACTGTTTTCATAAGCATTGTCGTCGTCATCATATTTAGCATCAAACCTAATAATCTACACAGTCATGATCATTGTAGCATCAACATGATCACCAAAATATTCAAACGTCAGTATGATAATTATCATCATCGACATAATACATCATCATCACCATCATCATACATCAAATATCATAAGCATAATCATTATTGGCATTATGTAATCATCATCATCATCATCTTGTTTTTCACCATTTTTATAAGCATTATCATCATAGTCATCTTTATTATCAAACATCATAATCATCATTGCCATGATAATTGCTACATCAACATTATTGTCAAACAACAACCATTATCATCATATTATCCCCATCATCGTCATAGCCATCATCATCAATGCCAATATCACCTTTGTCATCTTCATCAATAATGCATTAATATTGTCAATTTCATTATCATTGTCATTTGTCATTATTGTCATTTTTATTGAAGCATTTGATGTGATTGGGAGTTTATTGTATACTTAAATAACATTTAGAAAAGAATTTGAAACTAATTTTCCTCGTTTCGCTGTTTTTTTTTTACTTTAAACGGCTCTAACTATGATTTAATAATTAGGATGAATTGGGATTGTGCAATAAAATTAAAATTTTGACCATCGTTGACAATGGATTTGTTATTTTGTGAAATATCTAGTAGTTTGTTACCAATAATTATTTCGAACATTTTTGTGTATTGTGGTTTCTTTCATCTTTTCGATTTCAGGTGTCTCAAACATATGGTTGAAGATCATGATTTGGTGTTGAGTTTATCTACATTTCTAAGCTTAAGTTTTTTTCACTTTACTATAGTTTTTATGAGGACTTCCGCCATTGTTTTGTGGTCACCAAAATATGCAGGTAGTATTCTCATTTATCAATTAAATTTTGAACTTACAAACAAATAATTAAATTAAATATTGTACATTTCTTAACTTTTTCAAGTGCAGGGTTTTTTGATAATATGCTCTCTAGACTCTTGCATTTCACACTTGCTTTCTTATTATTATGAAGTGATTGTTCTTTGGAAGTGAATGAAGCTAACCTCATTTTTTCTCATATTTTTTGCTTAATATTTTTAATTTGAAAATTTTCTAGCTCTTATTCTTTAGTAGTTTTAGATTAGCCCAACTCAAAATATTTAAAATATAATTTAATAGACTTTATCTAGCTCTTGGTGTTCTATTATGTTTAAGTAGCTTTATTTTCTTTGGATTGTATAATCCTTTATAATATCTCATTCTGCTGCTTCTTATTCTTGTTATTTCATTACTATTGTATAATATTTATCTTCGTGTTGTTATCATCATTAGGCAGCAAACATCATAATCATAGTCATCATTATATAAAATATCGAAGTCATCATTATAATCAAACATCATAATTGTCAAAATCATCCTCATCATTAGAATCAAACATCATAATTGCCAGTATCAACCTCATCATTAGCATCATATAACAATATTATCATCTTTATCATTAGCATCAAATGTCAATAATCATAATCATCATTATGCATCAAATATCATAAGCATTGTTATCATTGACTTATACATTATAATCATCGTCATAATTTTCATAAGCATAATAATCATCATTAGCATCAAATATTATAATTTTCATCATTATCCACGTGATAGTAATCCTTAGAATCAAAACTCTAGCATCATAATCATAATCACAATTATCATCATTGATGGTATTATAAATTATAATCATCATTTTTACCCTTAGCTTCAAACATCATAATCAAAATCATCTTTATAATTGTTACCTTTGGCATCATACATTATAATCATTGTCATCATTATCATCATCATTGTTGACATATACATCATAATCATCATCATCGTTTTCATAAGCATCATCATCGTCATCATTAGCATCAAACATCATAATTTTCATTATCATCATCATGGTACTAATCCTTAGAATCAAAGCTTTAACATCATAATCTTAATCACAATTATCATCCTCGACATATCATAATCATCACTAGTATCATATATTATAATCATCATTTTTAGCATTAACTTTAAAAGTCATAATCAAAATCATCATTATAATAATTATCATCGGCATCGTGCATCATAATAATAATAATAATAATCATCATCATCATCATCATTTTTGTCACTATTTTCACAAGCAGCGTCGTCGTCGTCTTTAGCGTCTAACATTATAATCAACATTGTCATGATCATTGTAACATCAATATGATCTCCAAAACATTCAAACATAATTATCATAATCATCATTGTTGGCATCATACATTATCATAACTATCATTATGCATCAAATATCATAAGCATCATCATTATTGGCATCATATAATCATCAACATCGCCATCATTTTTTTCACCGTTTTTATAAGCATTATCATTTTCGTTATCTTTAACATCAAATATCATTTTTAGCGTTAGCTTCAAATGTCATAAACATAATCATAATTATCATCTTCGACATCATATATCTTAATTATTATTATCTTCATCACTGTCATCATACATCAAAAATCATAAGCATCATCATCATTGGCATCATGTAATCATCATTATTTTTGTCACTGCTTTCATAAGCATTGTAGTCGTCGTTAGCATTTTTAGCATCGAACATCATAATCTACACCATCATTACCATTGGAACATCAATATGATCACCAAAATATTCAAACGTCATTATCATAATTATCATAACCATCGACATCATACATCATCATGCATCAAACATCATAAGCATAATCATTATTGGTATCATATATCATAATTATTATTATTATTATCATCATTTTTTTCACCATTTTTATAAGCATTATCATCATAGTCATTTTTACCATCAAACATTATAATCATCATTGCCATGATAATTGCTACATCAATATTATCATCAAACAACAACCATTATCACCACATCATCCCCATCATCGTCATAGCCATCATCATCAATGCCAATATCACCATTGCCATCATCATCAATGATGCATTATTATTGTCAATATCATCATCATTGACGTTTGTCATTATTGTCATTTTCATTGAAGCATTTGGTGTGATGTAGAGTTTGTTGTACACTTCAATAACATTGTATTAAAAAAGAATTTGAAACTATTTTTTCACTTTGTTTTGGTGTTTTTTTGACTTCAAATGGCTCCAACTATGATTTAATAGTTTGGATGAATTGTGATTGTGTAATAAAATTAAAATTTTGACCATCGTTGATAATGGATTTGTTATTTTATGAAATATCTAGTAGGTTGTTACCAATAATTATTTTGAACATTTTTGTGTATTGTGGTTTCTTTTGTCTTTTCGATTTCAGGTGTCTCAAACATATGATTAAAGATCATGATTTGGTTTTGAGTTTATGTACATTTCTAAGCTTAAGTTTTTTTTTTTCACTTTACAATTGTTTTTATGAGGACTTATGCTATCTTTTTGTGGTCACCAAAATATGCAGGTAGTATTCTCATTTATCAATTAAATTTGTAACTTGCAAGCAAATAATTAAATTAAAATTTTGACATTTGTTAACTTTTTCAAGTGCATGGTTTTCTCGATAATATGCTCTCTATCATTTTTTTCACTGTTTTTATAAGCATTATCTTTGTCGTCATCTTTAACATCAAACATCATTTTTAGCGTTAGCTTTAAACGTCATAATCATAATCATAATTATCATCATCGGCATCATACATCATAATTATTATCATCTTCATCCTTGTCATCATACATAAAACATCATAAGGATCATCATCATTGGCATCATGTAATCATCATCATAAGCATCATCATTGTCATCATCTTTAGCATCAAACATCATAATTTACACAGTCATAGCCATTGCTACATCAACATGATCACCAAAACATTCAAACATTATTATCATAATTATCATCACCATCATCATGCATAACACATAGTGAGCATAATCATTATTGGTGTCATATATCATAATTATTATTATCATCATTGTCATCATGCATTAAACATCATAAGCATCAATATCATTGGCATCATGTAATCATCATCATCATTTTTGTCACTGTTTTCATAAGCATTTTCATCGTTATCATCTTTAGCATCAAATCTCATAATATACACCGTCATGACCATTGTAGCATCAATATGATCACCAAAACATTCAAATGTTATTATCATAATTATCATCATTGACATCATACATCATCATCACCATGATCATGCATGAAACATCATAAGCATAATCATTATTGGCATCATGTAATCATCATCATCATCATCATCATTTTTTTCACCATTTTTATAAAATCATCAGTCATCTTTACCATCAAACATCATAATCATCATTGTTATGATAATAGCTACATCAACATTATCATCAAACAACAACCATCATCACCATATCATCCCCATCATCTTCATAACCATCATAATCATTGCCATCTACATCAATAATGCATTAATATTGTCAATTTCATCATCATCGTCGTTTGTTATTATTGTCATTTTCATTGAAGCATTTGTTGTGATGAATAGTTTATTGTACACTTCAATAACACTGTATTTAAAAAAGATTTTGAAACTAATTTTTATCTTTGTTTTGGTGTTTTTTTTTTGACTTTAAATGGCTCCAACTATGATTTAATAGTTAGGATGAATTGGGATTGTGCAATAAAAATATATTTTTGATCATCGTTGACATTGGATTTGTCATTTTGTGAAATATCTAGCAGTTTGTTACCAACTTATTTCGAACATTTTTGTATATTGTGGTTTCTTGCATCTTTTTGATTTCATATATCTCAAACATATGATTGAAGAACACAATTTGATGTTGATTTTATATATATTTCTAAGCTCAAGTTTTTTTTTCACTTGACGGGAGTTTTAATGAGGACTTCTGCCCTTGTTTTGTTATCGCCAATATGTACGTAGTATTCTCATTTATCAATTAAATTTTGAAGTCATCATTAGTATCAAATATCATAATTGCCAGCATCATCCTCATCATTTGCATCCTATAACAAAATTATCATCTTTATCATTAGCATCAAACTTCAATAATCGTAATCATCATTATCGTCATCATGCATCAAATATCATGAGCATTATTATCATTGACTTCTACATTATAATCATCATCATCGTTTTCATAAGCATGATCATCATCATCATCATTAGCATCAAATATCATAATTTTCATCATTATCCTCATAATAGTAATGCTTAGAATCAAAACTCCAGCATCATAATCATAATTATTATCATCGATGGTATCATACATTATATTCATCATTTTTACCTTAAGCTTTAAACGTCATAATCAAAATCATCTTTATAACTATTACCTTTGGCATCATACATTATAATTATTTTCATCATTATCATCATCATTGTTATAATCATAATCATCATTATCGTCATCATGGATCGAACATCATAAGTATTATCATTATGAACTTATACATCATAATCATCATCATTTTCATAAGCATCATCATCATCATCATCGTCATCAATACATCAAACATATTTTCATCATCATTATCATGACGGTAATCTTTGGAATCAAGGCTCTAACATTATATTCATAATCATAATTATCATAGTCCGCATATCATAATCATCGCTAGTATCATATATTATAATCATCATTTTAAGAATTAGCTTTAAACGTCGTAATTCATCAGCATCATGCATCATAATCATTATCAGCATCATCATTGTCATTATTCATCAAACATCATAAGCATCATCATCATTGGCATCACATCATCATCATTTTTTTCATAAGCAACGTCATTGTCCTCTTTAGCTTCAAACATCATAATCAACATCATCAAGATCATTGTAGCATTAATATGATCACAAAAACATTCAAATATAATTATCATAATCATCATCGTTGGCATCATACATTATCGTAACTATTATCATGCGTCAAACATCATAGGTATCGTCATTATTCGCATTATGTAAACATCAACATCACCATCTTTTTTTCACCATTTTTATAAGCATTATCATTGTCGTCATGTTTAACATCAAACATCAATTTTAGCGTTAGTTTCAAACTTCATAATCATAATAATCATCATTGGCATCATATATCATAATTATTATCATCTTCATCATTGTTATCATACATCAAACATCATCATCATTGGCATCATGTAATCATCATAATTTTTTCAATGTTTTCATAAGCATTGTCGTTGTCGTCAACTTTAACATCAAACATCATAATCTACACCGTCATAACCATTGCAACATTAACATGATCACCAAAACATTCAAACGTCATTATCATAATTATCATCACCATCGACATCATACATCATCATACATTAAACATCATAAGCATAATCATTATTGGCATCATATATCATAATTATTTTTATCATCATTCTCATCATGCATCAAATATTATAAGCATAATTATCATTGGCATTATGCAATAATCATCATAATTTTTGTCATTGTTTTCATAAGCATTGTCGTCATCGTCATCTTTAGCATCAAACCTCATAATCTACACTGTCATGACCATTGCAACATCAACATGATCACCAAAACATTCAAACATCATTATCATAATTATCACCATTGACATCATACATCATCATCGTACATCAAACATCATTAGCATAATTATCATCATTATTTTTTTCACCATTTTTATAAGCATTATCATCATCATCTTTACCATCAAACATCATAATCATCATTCCCGTGATAATTGCTATATCAATATTATCATCAAACCACCATCATCACCATATCATTCCAATCATCCTCATAGTCATCATCATCAATGCCAATATCACCATTACCATCATCATCAATGATGCATTATTTTTGTCAATGTCATCATCATCGTCATTTGTCATTATTATCATTTTCATTGAAGCATTTGGTATGATAGAGAGTTTATTGTACAGTTCAATAACATTATATTTAAAAAAGAATTTGAAACTAATTTTTCTTTGCTTTGGTGCTTTTTTTTTTTTAACTTTAAATGGCTTCAACTATGATTTAATATTTATGATGAATTGGGATTGTGCAATAAAATTAAAATTTTGACCATTCGTTAATAATTGATTTGTCATTTTGTGAAATATCTAGTAGTTTGTTACTAACTTATTTCGAACATTTTTGTGTATTGTGGTTTCTTTCATCTTATCGATTTCAAGTTTCTCAAACATATGATGAAAGATCATGATTTGGAGTTGAGTTTATGTACATGGCTTAAGTTTATTTTTCACTTTACAATAGTTTTTATGAGGACTTCTGCCATTGTTTTATGGTCACCAAAATATGCAGGAAGTATTCTCATTTATCAATTAAATTTTAAACTTACAAACAAATAATCAAATTAAATATTGTACATTTGTTAACTTTTTCAAGTGCAGGATTTTTTCGATAATATGCTCACTAGATTTTTGCATTGCACCCTTACTTTCTCATTATTATGAGGTGAGTGTACACTTTGGAAGTTAATGAAGCTAACCTCATTTTTTTCTCATATTTTCTGCTTAATATTTTTAATTTGAAAATTTTCTAGCTCTTATTGTTTATTATTTTTAGATTGGCCCAACTCAAGATATTTGAAATATAATTTAATAGAGTTTATCAATCTAGCTCTTCGTGTTATATTAGGTTTAAGTAGCTTTATTTTCTTTGGATTATATAATCGTTTATAATACCTCCTTTTGCTGCTTCTTATTCTTGTTATTTATTTACTATTGTATGATATTTATCTTTGCGTTGTTATCATTATTACGCAGCAAACATCACAATCATAATCATGATATAAATTATAAGTCATCATTAGCATCAAACATCATAATTGCCAGTATCATCCTCATCATTAATCAAACGTCAATAATCATAATCCTCATTATCGTCATCATGCATCAAATATCATTAGCATTATTATCGACTTATACATTATAATCAGCATCATCATTTTTATATGCGTGATCATCATCACGAGCATCAAATATCATAATTTTCATCATTATCCTTGTGATGGTAATCCTTAGAATCAAAACTCTAGCATCATAATTATAATCATAATTATCATCATCGACGGTATCATATATTATAATCATCATTTTTACCATTATCTTGAAATGTCATAATTAAAATCATCTTCATAATTGTTACCTTCGACATCATACATTATAATCATTGTCATCATTATCATCGTCACTGTTATAAACATAATCATCATTATCGTCATCTTGAATCGAACATCACAAGTATTGTCGTTATAGACTTATACATCGTAATCATCATCATCGTTTTCATAAGCGTCATCATCATTATCGTCTTCATCATTAGCATCAAACATTATAATTTTTATCATCATCATGATTACTCCTTAGAATCAAGGCTCTAATATCATAATTATAATAATAATTATCATCATCAGCATACCATTATCATCGCTAGTATCATATATTATAATCATTATTTTTTAACATTAGCTTTAAGCGTCATAATAATAATCATTCATTATAATGATTATCGTCGACATCATGCATTATAGTCATTATCATCATCATTATCATTGTCATTATTCATCAAGCATTATCATCATTGGTATCATGTAATCATCATCATCATTTTTTTCACTATTTTCATAAGCAATGTTGTCATCATCTTTAGCGTCAAACATCAAAATCAACATCGTCATGATGATTGTTGCATCAATATGATCACCAAAACATTCAAACATAATCATCATAATCATCATCGTTTGCATCATACATTATAATCACTATCATCATGCATCTAACATCATAAGCATCATCATTATTGGCATCTTGTAGTCTTCAACATCGTAATCGATTTTTTGACCTTTTTTTAAGCATTATCATTGTCATTATCTTTAACATCAAACATTATTTTTAGCGTTAGCTTCAAACATCATAATCATAATCATAATTATCATCATCGGCATCATATATCATAGTTATTATCATCTTCATCATTGTCATCGTAAGAATCATCATCATTGGCATCATGTAATCATCATTATCATTTTTGTCTCTATTTTCATAAGCCAATGTTGTCGTCTTTAGCTTCAAACATCATAATCTACACCGTTGTGACTATTGCAACATCAACATGATTACAAAAACATTCATACGTCATTATCGTACATCAAAATAATTATTATCATCATTATCATCATCGACTTACACATCATAATCATCATCATCATCATCATTTTCGTAAGGATTATCATCATCATTAGCATCAAAAGTCATAATTTTCATTATCATCCTTATTATAGTAATCCTTAGAATCAAAACTCTAACATCATAATCATAATCATAATTATCATCATTGGCATATCATAATAAATGCTAGTATCATACATTATAATGATTATTGACATCATGCACATAATCATTATCATCATCATCATTGTCATTGTTCATCAAGCATCATAAGCATCAAACAAAATTGGCATCATGTAATAATAATCATCATTTTTGTCACTATTTTCATAAGTAATGTCATCATAATCTTTAGCGTCATACATTATAATTGATCCGTGTCTAACAAGTGTACTAGATCGGCTAGTAATATAGGAAAATAAAATTAAGATTCTGAATATCGTACTCAAAAAAACATGGATTGCCTAGTAAAATATCTTGTTTGAATTAACTTAATTTGAGATTATTTTTCAAGTTTTTGAATTAAAAACTAAAATTAAACGAACATAAATTAAACACATAATAATAATTAAAACACTTCCGCTAAAGGAACTATCCATCTCAACCTCTACAGAAATGATTCAATTAAAATAACATAAGTAATTATGGAAAATTAGTGAAAATAAAAATAGATATTTTATTCAAAATATCATTTTAAGCATCAAATCCTTTTATTAGGAACAATTCAACACCTAGCATAAATATTCAATTTTAAACTCCTAAACCTTCATTAGATCCTCTATTGAGAGTTAAATCTAGCCCATTCTTAATTCAAAATTCTTAAATTTAAATCAATTTATGAACAATAAATCACTGCCTTAATTTTTAGGACACAACAATCCATCGACATGAGAAAAATAAGTTAAGAGCATGCATATCATAAGTCATAAGTGAAATTGACAATTAACCATTTATTCAATACATCAATCATCAACACAATCATAACTTAAGTTAAGAATTATCATTGCAATTAAGAAATGATATACTTGTATTGAAATTAAGCTCAAATTCAAGTCTTTACAATAAAAGTATAAGGGATAAAGAATTACTCACCAAACATGATTCAAATAAAAGAAAAATAAAAATAAAGAGATACAATACTCATAAAACTTCAAACTTGTTCTTGATGACTTTTTAGCACATCAGTAGAAAACTCGAGTCTTTACAAGAATTGAAAACTAAAATAAGAAAAATTAAATCTAAACTACATTATAAAAATTATGAAAAACAATAAAGACCCTAAAAATTAATTAAAGAACTCCCTACATAATTGCTCTCCCTAATTTGATGCTTAGGTCTACCTTTTATAACTTGGTATTTTTGTTTGGTTAAAACTCTCCAAGATTTGGAAATTCTGCAGCCAAATAACTTCCATTCCTAGAAGAAATTAGGAATTTACGTGAAATTAGAATACTTCACTTGGTAGAGTGAACAACTCATTCTTCTCTTTTAACTAGTTTGTAGAGTGAAATACTCACTCTAGAGAGTGGCTACCTTCTGGCTTTCTTTCTTCAATGCCTAACTCGACAGAGTGGGAAACTACTCCACCGAGTGGCTAGGCTCTGGACTACACAATGCAGGTTGGCTTCTTAAAAATCTTTCAAGTGCTGAAATTACACTTTTACCCTTTTAATTTCTCTTTTTCTTCAATTACATACCTAAAAGCACCAAATTAAATAATTAAGCTCATAAAATACTAACTTAAGAATTTATACACTCAATTAACTAAATAAATACTAAATTATCATAATAAACATACTAAAAAATATGCTAATAATATAGTATAATTCACACTTATCAATAATCAACATCGTCATGATCATTGTAGCATCCACTATAAGAAAATACTCAATTAGCATCGAAAATTATTGATTTTTCATTGTTAATCAAAATTAGCAATGGAAGAAGTTGCAGATTTGAGAGTTGCTATTTTTTAGCAATAGAATTGATTTTTCATTGCTAATTTCACCCACCAAAAAAAATTCATGACTGTGCCATCCATCGCTAAAAATTATTATAGATTTTTAAGTATCATTTCCTATACAAAATACATGTAGATTCTAGGTATTTTTTTATATTCATAAAGCACTATAAACATAAAAAATAATATCACATAAATGCCAATAGCAATAACCAAATCATCTATTAGTTAAAGTAATTTTAGAGATGTTTTAGTCAATGACAAGTTTGAGGAACAATAAACAATAGATACTGATTATTTTGAAACTAGATACTTCCTTAATTGTACAACTAGAGGAAAGCTATTAAACAATGTTCTTCACATTTACAATATATCTATATATCAATTACCCAACAACCAACATCTGAAGTTTCAAGAAAACAAAAAGGCAAGTTAATAATCATAATGGTCACAGAAAACAAAAATTAAATACACAAATAAGTAAATAAAATGAAGATATATAAGGCAGAGGGTAGAAAAGCAAGATTTTATATCTACATGATGGAGAAGCATTGGAGGTGGAGCATGAAATGCCTATAATAATAACCAATGAACTTGCTCACTCAAGGAAATGAATAAAGAAATACAATGATACTAAAAAACCACTGTACTAAAAGATGCAAATAGATCGATGCATGAATGGGAAAAATAAGATGGATTCAAATGGTTATCTCAAGGTAATAAAGCAAAAAAAATGAATGCTGATTAAATAAACAGAGGAAAAGATTAGTATTTAATTAATCTCTAAAACTTTAAATTAGCATTTAGATCAAAGTAAAAATAAATGCCATGTCCTATAGGAAACAAATAAAACTAGTAATTTAGATCTTTATAATTTTTGTAAAAGGATTGTAATCTATTATCCACTTAAAGACACATAGGATAAATAACAAAGACCATACTCTGGTTTAGAAAGATCTCATAATTGTGCCTAACCCATATGTTAAAGAAAGAGTGCATGAGCTAACCTGCCAAGGCCACCACCCAACTCATGTAAAAGTAACATTAAATTTAAAGGTAAATAAATAAAAAAATAGCATACCACTGGAAGAGATGACAACCAGTTTCAAGACATGCTCATTCTCCCTTCTTTGAATTTTTTTTTTCATTTACCTCCAGTTAAACACAAAAGTTCACTTCAATTAATACCCAAAATCATCTCTCGTTCCTAATATGTAGATCTACACAATAGAGAAAACAAAATCAACAAAATTTTACCTTACCTACAATTCCAATCTACTTCTTAAATGAACATGGGAACATTTCTAACTTGATTCATGGGGTCTTAAATTTAATTCATAAATATTAGTATATATTTTCTCATTTTAAAATTGGAGTAATTGTCTTCCTCAACCTTATGAATATATACCCCTAAATCCCTCAACTCCAGTCAATTTTCTGTAAAATTCTGTAAGAAAAAGAACATGTCAGTATAAAATCAACCACATACGTTACCTTTATGATTCCTGTGACTCACCCACTAAACATGAAAGCATATTTCTTGTGAGTAATATGCAATTAAATATTATTCCCAAAAAGGAATTAGAATTCATAGAAACTGACCTTGTGAGCATCTGCATTGCTGTCTATATATTGGTTAGGAATATCATATGATGAAACTACAGGATATGCCTATAGAAAGCAAAAGAAAATACCAATTTAAAGCTAAAGCAAACAAATGAATTTGCAAGACAGTAATGCTGAATGCATTTGCAAGCAGCCTTTAGGCATATTTTGTTGCATTAATCGCATCAACATTCCAATCAAAAGCTCATGTCCATACAAAGCCTACAGGTGAAATACCCAATCCTAATGCAACCATCTTTATTAACATTTACATAAAACAACAAAAAGCACATAAGAAAATAGAGGAAAAAATAATTATATCTGAAGATTTTTATGGACCAAGAGATTTTCTATTATCTCAATTACACCTTAAAAATAATGATACAATGGTATATTTATAGGTACATTAGTAGTATAAATGAAAATTACTATTCTACCCTTAATTACAAGATATTTAACTAAATAGATTAACCAACAATTCCCCTCAAGTTGGTGTAAAAATATTACACATATCCAACTTGCAAACTATGACATGAAAAGCTTGACTACCGAGTCCTTTTGTAAAAACATCAGCTAATTGTCTATCCGATGTTACATGAAATAAGCTTAAAACACCATCAGATAATTTTTCTTTGATGAAGTGTCGATCAATTTCAATATGTTTTGTTCTGTCATGTTGAACTAAATTATGAGCAATACTAATTGCAGCTTTATTGTCACAATACAAAAATAGTCTATCTTTTTTAGCTAAATTCAACTCTGTTAATAACTTCTGCAACCATAACAACTCATAAACACCTTGAACCATAGCTCTATATTCTGTTTCTGCACTTGATCTTGTAACAACACTCTGTTTCTTGCTTCTCCAAATGACTAAGTTACCTCTCACAAATGTACAATAACTAGAGGTGGATCTTCTATCATCTAAAAATCTAGCCCAATCTGCATCTGTGAAGGCTTCAATTCGTAGATGACCATTTTTTAAAAAAAGAATACATCTTCCTCGAGCTGATTTTAAATACCGCAAAATGCAAAAAATAGCCTGATAATGAGATTTTCTAGGATCATGCATAAACTGACTCACCAAGCTAACTATACAAGCAATATCTGGTCTGGTGTGAGATAGATAAATCTACCGATCAATCTTTGATATTTGCCCTTATCAACTGATCCTTAAGTTCCTATTTGTAAATTATGGTTACTTTCAATGCGTGTATCTGCTGATTTGCATCCCAACATACTAGTTTCATCCAAAAGATCCAGAACGTATTTTCTTTGAGAAATGAAGATTCATTTGGTTGATCTGGAAACTTCAATTCCCAAGAAATATTGTAGCTTCCCAAGATCCTTGATTTCAAACTCCTGAGTTAAGAGTTTTTTTAGTCGAACCATTTCTTCTTTATCATCCCTTGTCAACACTATGTCATCAACATAAACAATGAAAAGAGTGATCTTACCCTTGGAGTGTCTCATAAAAAAGGAATGATCAGCATTACATTGTTGATAACGAAAAGATATTATGACTTTGCTGAATCTGTCAAACCAAGCTCTCAGAGATTGTTTCAACCCATACAAGGCTTTCTTCAGTCTGTACACCTCCCCTTGAGTTCTCTCATCATCAAAACTAGGAGGAATCTCCATATAAACCTCTTCTTCCAAGTTCCCATGGAGAAATGCATTTTTTTACATCAAATTGTAGCAAATCCCAATCCAAGTTAGTTGTACAGGATATCAAGATTCTAATCATATTCATTTTAGCAATTGGTGCAAATGTATCCTGATAGTCAACTCCATAAGTCTAGGTGAATTCCTTTGCACTAATCTAGTTTTGAATCTTTCAATTGAACCATCAGCTTTGTGTTTTATTGTGAATACTCACTTACAACTAACTTTTTGTCTAGAGATGCAACTAGTTCTCAGATTTTATTTTTAGAGAGAGCTTTCATTTTTTCAAGCATGGCTTCTCTCCACTTTGGATCCTTGATAGCTTTTCTCCAATCCTGTGGAATAGACATAGAGGAAAGAGACAAGGAAAAGGCTCTATAGGAGGGAGACAAAGAATCATAAGAGACAAAGTTAGAGATTGAATGTTTTGTACACGACCTGACTCATTTTCTTTGAGCAATAGGTAAATTTAAATCAGAATCAAGAAATAACTCACCCGAGGATTCTGGCAGTGTAGAATGCATGATGACTTCTTCAGAACTATTTTTCCTCGAGTATCTCAACAAGTCAGGTCTATCTAAATGACCAACAACATTCTACTCCCCCTGAACATCAACATTCTGCTCCCCCTGGACATCAACAACATTCTCCTCCTAAACAACAATCTTTTCATTTTCCCCTTGAACAGGTAGCATGGGTACAATCATCACTTCTTCACTATTCTCCTCCTAAAGAGGTGATTATGTAATGCCAAAATAAGGTTCATACTCTTGAAAGGTAACATCCATACTCACATAGAATTTCCTAGATAGAGAATGATAGTACTTATATGCCTTTTGAGTAGGAGAATATCCAACGAATACACATCTCAGTGCTCTTGGATCTAATTTTCGAACATTTCTAGTATGAACAAAGCAAACGCACCCATAGGTACCAAATATATAAATACTAGAAGGTATTATTCCTATGAATACCTGAAGGTATCAAATATATGGACCCAATCGGGTCAAGCCTGTAGTCCCAAACGGGGATAAATACAGACCTAGATGGGGTCAAACCTGTAGCAGCTGCGACTATAACCCTATAGGCATGCCTATCTATCCACCACCAAGTTCTATGTGTAGGCAAATAATTATATTCATATGGTATTTAATTTATACAATTCAATTCAGTATATAGAAAGATTATACATGTTTATCCATTATGATCATGATAGTATACTTAACTATTAGCATATTATTTCAGTAATGTGAATGTGTATATAAATAAGCATTATCCATAGTAAGTAATTTAAATCATGCCTACTCATACTAACTTGATACAATTTCATATATATTTATGTTTATCATTCTTGTATGCTCGTATTCTAAGGTTTATTATGTCCGGTTATAGAAGCAACACATGGGAGTAGCCTACTATAGTGTAGAAAGGGATAAAATAGGCAAGTATAGGGGACAAACACCTGTTGTCGCATTCGCGACAATTGTCACGCTCGTGGCAGTCGACGACGGTCCAAACGAATGTTTCGCTGCTCACAAATTAAAATCCTATAAACTGGTTAAGAAGTTTAAATGCTACATCAATTTAGGCATAACAAATGACTTTTTCTGACAAAGTTGTCTTCTATAAAGTTTTAACCCTATGTTTTGAGTTTCTAAACCATCAAAAATAATCTCAATCCGACCTGTATATCTCCATATATTCACTAAAAACCTCATAATGCTCCCAATAACAGGGCAACAGTCCTAACCTGGATTTAAGCCAAATTTTCTATAACATGAAAATTGATTCAGGCTTTGTGTTCTTCATATCAAATGTATATAAATAAGTATAGTTTCTAATACAACTAGAATCTCTCAATTTGAGTCACGGGAACTCGAGATATAGCAAAAATAATACAGACTTATCAATTGGATCTTAAGTCAGCTTTTTGTATCTTTAAACACAACTTGCATATTTCGGTTCTAAACTCATCTCAAGCTTAATATCAACCCATAAATCATATAATAGCATCAATAAGCACAAATCTTATGTCAAAAACATCATGCACACACACTGAAAATCATGCAAGTTCCCATACCTTTAAAGACTCCATCAATCTCTCTCTCTCTCTCTCTCTCTTCCTTATCTTCTCCTTCCTCTACCTTCTCCATTAATCTCTTCTTTATCTTAGCCTTAGGTTGCTGTCAAAACCATCTCTACCATCACATCTTTTTCCCACTTGGAGCATACTTTTCATGGGCTTGAAGAGAAGCAAAGAAGAAAGAAAGATGAGCAAAATAGAACTTTTCTTTTCTTTTTTTTTCGTTAGCCAAGAATGGCCGGCCACACAAGAAAAAAATAGATTTTGTTTCTCTTTTTTTTTTATTTCTTTCTAACCTTTCACTTGTTAAACTCCCATTGGTTACTCATAAATATCTTGATAAAATTCCACTTTAATCCCTCTCTATACTTATGTCTCTTACTTTGGTCTCTCATTTGCACATATCACATTTCTACCTTAAAATTTTTACTTTTTCTTTTCAATTAGGTCCCTAAATGATGTCATATCTAGTCTTGCTTATGTCATTTAATGTTCATGTATACATTACTGTTCATATATACTATTACTATACATATACACGAAAATTTCTACCATTCAAATACGATTACAATTTCATCACTAATTTTTTTTTTAATTTTGTTCAATCAATATCCTCTCTATATATAATTACTACTAGGATAGATTTTGGGTCCTTGCATTTCTCCCCGCTTAAAGAATTTCGTCCTCGAAATTCATATCTATATCCTATACTCATGTAACACTACTGTTTCTATACTTTCGTCCGTACTCATATATCTATGTCACTTATCCTGCATTCTATATTGTCTCTATTGGCTCTATTAATTCTCTGCTTACCCTATATGCATTTCTGTTCTATATCACCCTTAAAGTCAATCTATCTCTATCTCTTTATAACTATAACACTCCTTTGATTCTCTCTTTACTTTGATTCGCTTTTTTTATAACTCTATCTCCAAATAAAGGTGGCCTAATCATATAATCATATCATTATTATGCTCAAGTTATATCTTGTCAGTTTTCTCTTTCAGTTGGGGCCAAGTACATGTCATATGATGTGCTATGAGTGAATGATGCTTTCTTGTATGTAATGAAATGTAAATGTACAATCTCATGTAATGCGTATGATTTGTCAACTGCCCATGCCTATTAAGGAAACACTGACAGGTTTACAGAGCATAGCAATTAACCTCAATTTTTCCTATAGCAACTCCACATATACTTGTATATATATATATACTCTCATATCTTAGCTTAATAATTCATTCTATAAACATAACCTTTGATATACATGTACTTAAACTTTATAAATTTCTCATAAGCTATATTGAAATAATCTCTATACCTATCCTTAACTTTTCAATCCAAACCTAGAATCTCATTACTATACCATCATATACATATACATATTCCATTTTCAAAATCTATCAATATTCGACTGGAAAATTCACTATCACTTAATAAATAATTATCATTATCATATTCACTACTAACTTAATTCATCATTATCATAGAACTTTCTTAAAAAACTTGTAAACTCGTAATATTATGTTCATGATTTAGCACTATTCTAGTGTTTAAGTGGATGAGTACACATGAGGAGAAAGGAACATATAGCTGTGCACTGTAAGAAGAATAAGGTCATAAGTGATTAGGAAAAGAAATGCTTTAAACCATATATGGTCAGACAAAACAATAAACTGAAAGGTGTGTGTGTGTGTGTGTATATATATATATCCGATTAGCAATGAGGGACTAAGAATCATATATCCGATTGGGCAAAGAAGAACTGAAAATCATATATCCAATTGGTTAAAGAGAAACTAAAACAAAACCATATACCCGATTGGTCAAAAAGGAACTGAATGCCATATACCCGATTGGATCGGCAAAATAATGCTGAAATCCAAACCTGATCGGTAAAGCAATGCTAAAAATGATACCCGATTGGTCAAAACAAGAAAGGCAAGATGAAACATAAGTGATCGTGCAAAGGAAAAACAAAGGCCATGCACCGTCGGGTAAAGAAAATGGGAAGAACAAATATGTCTTACGTAGCCGCATAAGGAAAAAAAGAAGGCTATAAGCGGCCGTGCTTCAAGGCTCGGTACTCACTTAGCTGATAAATCCTGATATCTTTATTAAGCCCTCTATCATCACTGCTGGAATTTTATCTTGAGATACTATAAAAGAATTGGAGTCACCTAGACTCGAATTCTTAGGATAACTGATTCCTTTAGTCTCACTTCCTAATTCCTTTCAAACTATACATCTTGATACTATATTGAAACAAGATAGGGACAAGTTGCACTAAGCCAACACACCTGACAAAAATTTTTCTGGAGTTGCTTATTTCTATATTCTTATTGCCCAGAATCGCCTAAACCAAGGCCATTCTGATACCAAAAATATAAAGACCATACTAGTCTATCCAAATTTTTGTTACTTATCTTAATATTTTTAATAAATAATACATATAATAATTATGATATGTTCATCTGTCATACAATTGATTATACTTTGACTTTTTAATTCATATATTAAAACAAATTATGTAAGCCTATACTTGAACCTACACGGATAAACAATCGTGTTAAGCTATAAAGCTTAGTGGGAAACAATAACTAAATGAACAACCACTCATAGTGATTGTTTTCAAGCACACAATAAACATTATTAATATCAAGATATTATAATCAACATGCAAGGATTACATTATAAATTTACATATCATATTTAATCTTATATCATTACTGTATAATGATAAAACGTAATGGTCTAAACAAGTATTGCCAACATTACATATATACTGTTCATTATATATTGTAGAATGCCTGCTAAAGTCCTATGGGTGTAGATAACGGGTGCTATGGATACCCGTAGGTATCAAATATATAAATACCCGAAGGTATTATTCCTACGGATACTTGAAGGTATCAAACATGTGTACCTAATCGGGTTAAGCCTGTGGTCCTAAACAGGGACAAATATAGACCCAGACATGGTCAAACATGTAGCAGCTACGACTGTAACCTTTTAGGCATGCCTATCTATCCACCACCAAATTCTTTATGCAGGTAAATAATCATATTCATATGGTATTTAATTTATACAATTTAATTTAGCATATAGAAAGATTATACATGTAAGTATCCATTATAATCATGATAGTATACTTAACTATTAGCATATTATTTTGGTAATACAAATGTGTATATACATAAGCATTATCCATAGTAAGTAATGTAAATCATGCCTACTCATACTAACTTTGATACAATTTCATATATATTTATGTTTATCATTCTTGTATGCTCGTATTCTAAGGTTTATTATGTCCGATTATAGAAGCAACACATGGGGGTAGCCTAATATAGTTTAAAAAAGGAGAAAATAGGCAAGCATAGGGGATAAACAACTGTTGTCGTGCTCGCGGCAGTCAGCGACGGTCCAAATGAATGTTTCACTGCTCACAAAATCCTATAAACTAGTTAAGAAATTCAACTTCTACATCAATTTAGGCGTACCAAACGACTTTTTCTGACAAAGTTGTCTTCTGAAAAGTTTTAGCCCTATGTTTTGAGTTTCTAAAACATAAAAAATCATCTCAATCCAACCTGTATATCTCCATATATTCACTAAAAACTCCAGACTGCTCCCATCTATAGGGCAACATTCCTAACCTGGATTCAAGCCAAATTTTCTATAACATGAAAATTGATTTAGGCTTTGTGTTCTGCATATCAAATGTATATAAATAAGTCTAATTTCTAATACAACTAGAATCTCTCAATTTGAGTCATAGGAACTCGAGATATAGCCAAAATAATACAGACTTGTCAATTAGATCTTAAGACAACTTTTTGTATCTTTGAACACAACTTGCATATTTCGATTCTAAACTCATCTCAAGCTTAATATCAACCCATAAAATATATAATAGCATCAATAAGCATAGATCTCATGTCAAAAACATCGTGCACACACACTGAAAATCATGCAAGTTTCCATACCTTTAAAGACTCCATCAATCTCTCTCGCTCTCTTCCTTATCTTCTCCTTCCTCTACCTTCTCCCCTCATCTCTTCTTGATCTTTGCCTTAGGTTGCTATAAAAACCATCTTTACCATCACATCTTTTTCCCACTTGAAGGATACTTTTCATAGGCTTGAAGAGAAGCAAAGAAGAAAGAAATATAAGCAAAATAAAACTTTTCTTTTCTTTTTGTTTTCCTTTGCCAAGAATGGCCGGCCACACAAGAAAAAAATAGATTTTTTTCTCTTTTTTTTCTTCTTTCTTTCTAACCTTTCACTTGTTAAACTCCCATTGCTTACTCATAAATATCTTGACAAAATTTCACTTTAATCCCTCTTTATACTTATGTCTCTTACTTTGGTCTCTCATTTGCACATATCACACTTCTACCTCAAAACTTTTACTTTTTCTTTTCAATTAGGTCCCTAAATGATGTCATATCTAGTCATGCTTATGTCATTTAATGTTCATGTATACATTACTGTTCATATATACTATTACTATACATATACACGAAAATTTCTACCATTCAAATACGGTTACAGTTTCATCACTAATTTTTTTTAATTTATTTCAATCAATATCCTCTATATATAGAATTACTACTAGGGTATACTTTGGGTCCTTACATTTCTCTCCCCCTTAAAGAATTTCATTCTCGAAATTCATATATATATCTTATGCTCATGTAACACTGCTATTTCTATACTTCCGTCTGTACTCATATATCTATCTCACTTATCCTGCATTCTATACTGTCTCTATTGGCTCTACTGATTCTCCACTTACCTCATATGCATTTATGTGTTGCATCACCCTTAAAGTCAATATATTCTTATCTCTTTATACCTATAACACTCTCTTGATTCTGTCTTTACTTTGATTCGCTTTTTTTTATAACTCTATATCCAAATAAAGGTGGCCTAATCATATAATCATATCATTACTATGCTTAAGGTATATCCTGTCGGTTTCCTCTTTCAGTCAGGGCCAAGTACATGTCATATGATGTTGTGCTATGAGTGAATGATGATTTCATGTATGCAATGAAATGCAAATGTACAATCTCATGTAATGCTTATGATTTGTCAACTGCCCATACCTGTTAAGGAAACACTGACAGGTTTACAATGCGTAGCAATTAACCTCAATTTTTTCCACAACAACTCCATATATACTTGTATATATATACTGACATATCTTAGCTTAATCATTCATTCTATAAACATAACCTTTGATATACATGTACTTAATCTTTATATCTTTCTCATAAGCTATATTGAAATAATCTCTATACCTATCCTTAACTTTTCAATCCGAACCTAGAATCTCATTACCATACCATCATATCCATATACATATTCCATTTTAAAAATCTATCAATATTCAACTGGCATATTCACTATCACTTAATGAATAATTATCATTATCATATTCACTACTAACTTAATTCATCACTATCATAGAACTTTCTTAATAAACTTGTAAACTCATAATATTCTGTTCATGATTTAGCAGTGTTCTAGTGTTTAAGTGGATGAGTACACATGAGGAGAAAGGAACATATAGCTGTGCACTGTAAGAAGAATAAGGTCATAAGCGATCAGGAAAAGAAATGCTTTAAACCATATACGGTCGGGCAAAACAAGAAACTGATATATATATATATCCAATCGGCAATGAGGGATTGAGAATCATATGTCCAATTGGCCAAAGAAGAACTAAAAATCATACATCCAATTGGTTTAAGAGAAACTAAAATAAAATCATATACCCAATCGGTCAAAAAGGAACTAAATGCCATATACCCGATCAGATCGGGAAAATAATGATGAAATTCAAACTTGATCGGTAAAGTAATGCTGAAAATGATACCCGATCGGTCAAAACAAGAAAGGCCAGATGAAACATAAGTGATCATGCAAAGGAAAAACAAAGGCCATGCATGGTCGGGTAAAGAAAAAGGGAAGAACAAATATGCCATTTGCAACCGCATAAGGAAAAGAAGAAGGCTATAAGCGGCCGTGCTTCAAGGCTCGGTACTCACTTAGCTGATAAATCCTGATATCTTTATTAAGCCCTCTATCATCACTGCTGAAATTTTATCTTGAGATACTATAAAAGAATTGGAGTCACCTAGACTCGAATTCTTAGGATAACTGATTCCTTTAGTCTCACTTCCTAATTCCTTTCAAACTATACATCTTGATACTATATTAAAACAAGATAAGGACAAGCTGCACTAAGCCAACACACCTGAAAAAAATTTTCTGAAGTTGCTTATTTCTACATTCTTATTGCCCAAAATCTCCTAAACCAAAGCGCTCTGATACCAAAAATATAAAGACCATACTAGTCTATCCAAATTTCTGTTACTTATCTTAATATTTTTAATAAATAATACATATAATAATTATGATATGTTCATCTGTCATACAATTGATTATACTTTGACTTTTTAATTCATATATTAAAACAAATTATGTAAGCCTATACTTTATTACATCAATCATAATTTGAACTAATAGTTACAGAACATGTTCATTACATTATTTTATAAGATTTACACAAATCAAAAAGAGAAAAGCAGTACAATTAGACATTCTAACTTCTCTTCCTAGCTGATGTTTGCCTTGTCCCTGAAGAAACGACCTACCTTGAACCTACACGGATAAACAACCGTGCTAAGCTATAAAGCTTAGTGGAAAACAATAACTAAATGAACAACCACTGATAGTGATTGTTTTCAAGCACACAATAAATATTATTAATATCAAGATATTATAATCAACATGCAAGGATTACATTATAAATTTACATATCATATTTAATCTTATATCATTACTGTATAATGATAAAATATAATGATCTAAACAAGTATTTCCAACATTACACATATACTATTCATTATATACTATAAAATGCCTACTAAAGTCTTATGGATGTAGATAACGGGTGCTGTGGATATCCATAGGTATCAAATATATAAATGCCCGAAGGTATTATTCTTGTGGATACCCTAAGGTATCAAACATGTGGACCCAATCGGGTCAAGCATGTGGTCCCAAACGAGGATAAATATAGACCCAGACGGGGTCAAACATGTAGCAGCTGCGACTGTAACCCTATAAGCATGCCTATCTATTCACCACCAAGTTCTATGTGCAGGTAAATAATCATATTCATATGGTATTTAATTTATACAATTCAATTTAGCATATAGAAAGATTATACATGTAAGTATCCATTATAATCATGATAGTATACTTAACTATTAGCATATTATTTCGGTAATGCAAATGTGTATATACATAAGCATTATCCATAGTAAGTAATGTAAATCATGCCTTCTCATACTAACTTTGATACAATTTCATATATATATGTTTATCATTCATGTATGCTCGTATTCTAAGGTCTATTATTTCTGGTTATAGAAGCAACACATGTGGGTAGCATACTATAGTGTAAAAAGGGAGAAAATAGGCTAATATAGGGGACAAATGCCTGTTGTCTCACTCGCGACAATTGTCGCGCTCAGGGCAGTCGGCGACGGTCCAAACGAATGCTTCGCTGCTCATAATATCCTATAAATTGGTTAAGAAATTCAAATTCTACATTAATTTAGGAATACCAAACGACTTTTTCTGACAAAGTTGTCTTCTACAAAGTTTTATCCCTATGTTTTTAGTTTCTAAAACATCAAAAATCATCTCAATATGACATGTAGATATCCAGATATTCACTAAAAACTCTAGACTGCTCCCAATGACAGGGTAGCAGTCCTAACTCGAATTCAAGCCAAATTTTCTATAACATGAAAATTGATTCAGGCTTTGTGTTCTTCATATCAAATGTATATAAATAAGTTTAGTTTCTAATACAACTGAAATCTCTCAATTTGAGTCACGAAAACTCAGGATATAGCCAAAACAATACAGACTGGTCAATTGGATCTTAAGACAACTTTTTGTATCTTTGAACACAACTTGCATATTTTGGTGCTAAAATCATCTCAAGCTTAATATCAACCCATAAAAAAATATTGTAGCATCAATAAGCACAGATCTCATGTCAAAAATATCATGTACACATATTCAAAACCGTTCAAGTTTCCATACCTTTAAAGACTTCATCAATCTCTCTCACTTTCTTATCTTCTCCTTCCTCTACCTTTTCCCTTCATCTCTTCTTGATCTTAGCCTTAGGTTGCTGTAAAAACCATCTCTACCATCACATCTTTTTCCCACTTAGAGCATACTTTTCATAGGCTTGAAGAGAAGCAAAGAAGAAAGAAAGATGAGCAAAATAAAACTTTTCTTTTCTTTTTGTTTTCCTTGGCCAAGAATGGCCGACCACACAAGAAAAAATAGATTTTTTTCTTTTTTTTTCTTCTTTCTTTCTAACCTTTCACTTGTTAAACTCCCATTGGTTACTAGTAAATATCTTGACAAAATTCCACCTGTATCATTTGCTCAAATACATCATGTTATGCTTTTTCTAAAGCTTAAATACCGCAAGTATACGGTGTACCGGTTATAGTACTTCAGATATCGATCCCACAAGGAAATGTTGATTTTAATCATCCACTATTACTACTCAATTTAAATCTTGTTTACGATGTTCAAAAATGCAAGTTAATTCTAACTAATATATTGCATAAAATTAATTTTATCCTAGTTAAATATAATCAAAGAAGACAATAAATATTATGAAATTAAATAATCATGTATTTGATACCATTATTCTAATTATAAATTTTAATCTTATTAGTAAGCCAAGTTGGAATAAATTTCTAAACCACTCTCTCGACATGAATTAGATTGCCTAAAACATACAATTAAAGTACTAATTCTCAACTCTCGTTAATGAACTAGTGGATTTCAATTACACATTTTAAGATTATCTACCAACCTATAGCAATTATCTCCACATGTGATCTCTCTAACTATGCTTCGATAATGAATTTCCGATTAACTTTCAATAAGACGTTGCTCTCGCTAACTCCCTTATTTATGACCATTTTGTTAATTTTCAGAGAAGGAATTGCACATCGAAGGTCGTCTTCCTTAACTTATAATGATACTAATAAAGTTTTAATAGCAAATACTACAATCAAAGATCAATATTATAAATGGAAATAGAAATTCATTCATCAATAATCAAATGCCAACATAATATTCATTTAAGGAATTACAAGGAAGAAAGATAAAAATAAGAACAAGGAGAAGGGGATCTCTCAACCCTTTTTCCCTTCACACAAGATGTCTTCTTCCTTGCTTCTTGTCTCCTCTTCAAAACATGAAAAATAAAAACTAAAGTACTAAAGAAAATTAAATGTTCTTAGGATCACATAAATCAAATTCTAAAACATTCATCATCTCTTTTAAAATTCTGTTCACTTGGCATATATATGCCTCTCTAAAAATTATGTCCCTTCAAGATATCCTTTCACAAGAGTTGCATTGTTTTGAGAAAAATTGCATCACTTCAGAATTCCAACTGCTCATCCGCACTTTGTCGCGACCTCGCGACTCCTGTCGCGCTCGCGACAAGACACGCCCTTGCTTGGCTGGCTCAGCTGGCTGTCGCGACCACTCATTGCTTTGTCGCCCTCGCGACATGGCACGCCTGTCTCCTTGCTCTCTTCCCCGCCTTCTGTCGCGACCACTCCTCCTTGTCGCGCTCGCGACACCTTCAATGTAGCTCATATGGATTTCTTTCCTCCACTCAACTCCTTTTATCTTTAAATCATTCCCTTCTCCTATAAAATAAATAAAACAACTACACACACACAAAACACATAAAAGTAACAAAATACATATAAAATACCAAAGTAATAAACACAATACTAGACTAAACCACACATTAACATACAATATTTATGAGCTTTTCAAGCTCATATCAATTCCCCACATTTGAACTTTTGCTTGTCCTCAAGCAAAAACTCAAAATGCTAGAAACCAACAAAACTCAAACATTAAAAACATAAAACATTTAACACTAATCCTATATGCATACTACCAACTAGCTTCCCCACACTTAAAGAACACAATGTCCTCATTGTGTAAGGAAGACTCCACAAAACAATACATACAACACAAACAAGCACAAACACCAACAAAAACAAACAAAAACAAAAGAAAAACTGAAATAAAAATGGAGAGAGGAACATTACTGAGATGGTCCACTTGGGGACCCCGGTGGAGAAGGAGTAAAAGGTATATTCTGATGACGGAAGAAAGAAATGAGCTTGCGGCTGAGGCTTTTATGACTCTTGTGCATTTGTTGGATAGTCGCCTCAAGGGAATCCATCCGAGCTGCCATGCTTTGATTTGCAGCCTCCATCCCATCCAAACGAGCCATGACTCGCTGAAATCCAGCAACTTCATCTGGTGCAGCGCCTACACTTGGCTCATCCCTATCATCTCGGCCCATACCAACTTCTTCTTCAGCAGCATCATCATCGGAATCACCAGATTCAGCAGCAGTAGATGTTGCGGGTGCTTTCCCTTTTCCTTTGGCTCGACTAGGACCCGTTTCCTGCGCAAAACGTGATAAAAACTGTGGAGGCCAAGCGCCTCTATCTAAAACATGAGAGTTACGCAGATAACGAATATCCATTGAAGTCACACGTTCATTTTCATCCAACACAAAATTGCCTAAATCACCCAAACACCCCAAAATAATACCGGTTACCATGTGGCACATACCTACAGTTTTAGTTCTAGCAATTGATGCATGGTATAATCCGTCAAAGATAAAATCTATGGAGCATGGTGTTTTACGTGATATTAACAAATGAAGCACAAACAAGTCCTTGGTTTGAACCTTGGTGCTTTCTACGCGTCCAAATAAGGCATGGCATAAGTACTTATGAAATAAAAACAAGCCATTGTCCTTAATAAGTCTATTAGAGGCATTTTTGTTATTGAATTCTGGCAAGCCAGTTAGTGTTGTCCAAATTGGTCGGTGATCAAATAAATTGGAATTAAAGCGTGTGCCATTCAATGGAAAACCAAACCAGGCATGCATTTCGTCGAACCCAAATAAAAACTCAGTACCCTGGTGGCGAAATTTAAATTGATTTTTCTTATCATCTACATATGCCAGGGTGACAAAAAATTCTACAGCCCAAATCCGCCTAATAGGCAAGTTCATCACAGAAAATTTCTCCCATTTCATGTATCTAATATATCTATCAAATTGAGAAGTTAGACCTAAATCCCTAATCAATTCAGTGTCCAAATGTAACATGCCCACATAAGTTTTGGTGTTAAAAAACTTAAACTTTTTCCCTTCATCTTCAGAATAAATGGGAAAAGGACATTCAAACCTGGCTTGTAGATACTCGAAAGGTGGTGTGGGCGGAGAACTTGGCTCGGCAACCGGCTGCTTATCCTTGCGTCCAATGGATTTTGTGCGCACCATGGTGGAAAATAAAGAAACCCAAGCTGAAATCACAAGAAAGAGTGAAGAAGAAAGAGAAACAACACAGAATCTTAGCAAAAACGCTTCACAAAATCAAAATAGAAAGAACAGAGGAGAAAATATCTCAAAACTTTGAGAGAAAAAAGGAAGAAAACTCGAGCTGTTGAATGGAGAAGATGAATAGTCTCTTTAGGGTTTTAACTATATATAGGGGAAGGTGAAAAGGCAGCTAAAACCCTAAGAAATTCAAATCCCGTGTCCTGTCGCGACCTCGCGAAGATGTCGCGATCGCGACAAGGCACGGTATTTGAACTAGCGAGCTCGCGACCAATGTCGCGCTCGCGACAGTACCTAAATGCCGAATCTCCTAGTGATCAGTCGCGCTCGCGATAGTGTCGCGCTCGCGACAGAAGCCGAATTCCTAAATCAAGATGAAACAGTCGCGAGAGCGATCAGGGCGCGCTCGCGACAGAATCATGCGATCCGTCCCACTCATCTTCGTCGCGCTCGCGACAACTGTCGCGCTCGCGACAATGATGAAATGTTCATGAAATTTTTTTTTTTTTAACTAAGTATAGAAAACATAAATAAAGCAAAACATAAATACCTGTAAAATCAAAATGTGTGAGTAATCTAATAAATAAAGAAATAAAGCAAAACAAAAAAATAAAATAAAAATATAAACAGAATAAAATTAAATAAAATGGAAATAGAAATACCCATGCAAATAACCACTAAGTCAACTTAAAATATGAATATAAATTTAAACAATCTAAAGTCTATCCTAGACTTCCTTCCATCGGTCTCGAGGATTTTCCTCCGTATTGCTTGGTAAGTTTCCTTGTAAACGGGAAGGAAGAGCCTTGGCAATTTGCCCTAATTGCACTTCCAAGTTATGAATTGAAGAGGCTTGATTCTTTGTTATTTGATCAAATTTAGTTTCTAACCTCGTTTGATTATCTACTTGTGAAGTGAATTTTAAGTTAAGCTCCTCAATAAATCTATCTACCTTCACTTCCAAGGCTCCAAACCTATCTTGAGGTTGTTGAAATCCTACCCCTCTATTTTGATTGTTATTACTACCCCAAGAAAAATTCGGATGGTTTCTCCAACCGGGGTTATAGGTATTTGAAAAAGGGTTTCCTCGTCCTTGCCCTTGTAAAAAGCTCACTTGCTCATTTGGATTACCCATTCCCAAATTACAACCCTCATTACTATGACCTAGTTGGCCACAAATAGTGCACTCAGTTTGTGGAGTTCCTCCCACTCCTAGACTATTGATCTTTTGGGTTAATGCAGCTACTTGGGCTTGCAAGGCCACAACAGAATCGATTGAATGGACCCCTCTAGTATTAGCATTGGAATTAAAATTAGGGTCTCTTACTCTCGCGATTGGCCACATACAATTATTCATGGACATTTCCTCCAATAACTCAAATGCAGCCTCCGTGGTCTTCCTCATAAGGGATCCCCCAGCTGCCGCATCAATGGTTCCTCGAGTGGTTGGATTCACACCGTTATAGAATGTTTGCATCAGCAACTCCCTTGGCAAATTGTGGTGTGGGCAACTTCGCTGCAATTCTTTGAACCTTTCCCATGCCTCATACAAAGATTCAGAGTCATGTTGAACAAAAGTAGTAATATCTTTTATAATTTTGGCAGTTTTTGCTAGGGGAAAATATTTTGACAAAAAGGCTTGGGCTAATTGGTCCCAAGTTGTGATAGAACCCCTAGTAAGTGAATTCAACCAAGCTTTTGCCTTGTCCTTTAATGTAAAAGGGAAAAGCCTAAGCTTGATTGCATCCGCCGAAACTCCGTTAATTTTAAAAGTATCGCAAATTTCTAAGAAATTTGCCAAATGAGCATTTGGATCCTCATTTGCCAAACCATAAAATTGGATACTGTTTTGAATCATTTGTAAAAGTGATGGTTTAATTTCAAATTGGTTGGCATTTACCGTAGGTCTTACCACACCTTGTTGAGCACCACTCAATGCTGGCATGGCAAAGTCCATCAAGCGCGGTGGATTTTCTTCTTCAGCCATAATAATTCTTCTACTCCGATTCTTCTTCTTATTTGACTTGCGGTTACTCAATAGAAATCTCTCTATCTCCGGATTGAATGGTTCAAGTTCTTCTTGCGAACTCCTTGTACGCGGCATGAACAGTCAAATCCTGAAAAGTTAAAACAACATAACAAAAACAAATTAAATATCGTAATCCAAAATCTTAAATCAAGATTCATAATGCAATAATTAAATCAAACATATTCCCCGGCAACGGCGCCAAAAACTTGTTATGCTTTTTCTAAAGCTTAAATACCGCAAGTATACGGTGTACCGGTTATAGTACTTCAGATATCGATCCCACAAGGAAATGTTGATTTTAATCATCCACTATTACTACTCAATTTAAATCTTGTTTACGATGTTCAAAAATGCAAGTTAATTCTAACTAATATATTGCATAAAATTAATTTTATCCTAGTTAAATATAATCAAAGAAGACAATAAATATTATGAAATTAAATAATCATGTATTTGATACCATTATTCTAATTATAAATTTTAATCTTATTAGTAAGCCAAGTTGGAATAAATTTCTAAACCACTCTCTCGACATGAATTAGATTGCCTAAAACATACAATTAAAGTACTAATTCTCAACTCTCGTTAATGAACTAGTGGATTTCAATTACACATTTTAAGATTATCTACCAACCTATAGCAATTATCTCCACATGTGATCTCTCTAACTATGCTTCGATAATGAATTTCCGATTAACTTTCAATAAGACGTTGCTCTCGCTAACTCCCTTATTTATGACCATTTTGTTAATTTTCAGAGAAGGAATTGCACATCGAAGGTCGTCTTCCTTAACTTATAATGATACTAATAAAGTTTTAATAGCAAATACTACAATCAAAGATCAATATTATAAATGGAAATAGAAATTCATTCATCAATAATCAAATGCCAACATAATATTCATTTAAGGAATTACAAGGAAGAAAGATAAAAATAAGAACAAGGAGAAGGGGATCTCTCAACCCTTTTTCCCTTCACACAAGATGTCTTCTTCCTTGCTTCTTGTCTCCTCTTCAAAACATGAAAAATAAAAACT
Source organism: Excoecaria agallocha (assembly GCA_037975025.1). NCBI lineage: Eukaryota > Viridiplantae > Streptophyta > Magnoliopsida > Malpighiales > Euphorbiaceae > Excoecaria > Excoecaria agallocha. The sequence continues at coordinate 167,609 of JBBPFJ010000263.1, forward strand.
AAAGTACTAAAGAAAATTAAATGTTCTTAGGATCACATAAATCAAATTCTAAAACATTCATCATCTCTTTTAAAATTCTGTTCACTTGGCATATATATGCCTCTCTAAAAATTATGTCCCTTCAAGATATCCTTTCACAAGAGTTGCATTGTTTTGAGAAAAATTGCATCACTTCAGAATTCCAACTGCTCATCCGCACTTTGTCGCGACCTCGCGACTCCTGTCGCGCTCGCGACAAGACACGCCCTTGCTTGGCTGGCTCAGCTGGCTGTCGCGACCACTCATTGCTTTGTCGCCCTCGCGACATGGCACGCCTGTCTCCTTGCTCTCTTCCCCGCCTTCTGTCGCGACCACTCCTCCTTGTCGCGCTCGCGACACCTTCAATGTAGCTCATATGGATTTCTTTCCTCCACTCAACTCCTTTTATCTTTAAATCATTCCCTTCTCCTATAAAACAAATAAAACAACTACACACACATAAAACACATAAAAGTAACAAAATACATATAAAATACCAAAGTAATAAACACAATACTAGACTAAACCACACATTAACATACAATATTTATGAGCTTTTCAAGCTCATATCACATCACTATCATTCTTATACTTCTATGTCTAACACTATAAACTTTTATTCCATACTATCTTTGCCAACTTCCCTTGATACTTACTTTAACTTGATTCACATTTCTTAGACCTTTATCTTCATATAAGAGCAATCTTATTCTATAGTTACATCATTACTATGCTCATAAATATCCTACCAGTTTCCTTTTCAGTTGGGGCCTACACATGTAATATGATGCTTGATGCTATGTTATACGGGGAATGATGCTTTCATGTATACAATAAGATGCAAATGCATATTCTCATGTGTTGTATATGTTTTTCCCCATCCCATGTGAAGTGTTTAGTCGATTTCCCATACTTGATAAGGAAATAGTGACATATATATAGAGCATCATAATTAGCCTTAATTTTTCCCATTGCAACTTCACTTATGAAATATTTTATCCACCATATATAAAATTTCCTTATGTACCATATTAAAATAATCTCTAAATACTCTAATCACACCATATGCTATAATCCTAAACACATATCATGTACTATTCAATCTGAAATTAAGATCCCAAGAAAAATACTATCATACATATAGTCCATTTTTGAAACTTCAATCATATACATTTACCTATATATACAGTTATTCATGTACCCTCATTATCAGATTCTATTGAATCATCTCACTTCAATCTAACCATAGCAAAACAAGGATATCTGCATTGGCCAATACTCTAAAACTTCCTACGTCAACAACTCTAGACATCTATAGCCCAAAAACGGCTAAACCTAAGCTCTGATACCACTAATTGTAGCACCCTTAACCTTTAACCTACACATATCAATTTATCCTTCTCATTACACATGTTTTACAATACAACTTAAATATAAACAAACTATACAAATAACATATATTTATACTTAATCTATAAGAGTGTTATATGATTAAAACTTTACAATATATATTCAATTCTCTTTACATAATACAAATCATAAACATCTATACATATAATATTTCAAATACCAAAAAAATTTATTATATACAAAGAGCCCAAAAATAAAAGTCTATAATAGTCTCTCTCGTTCACTTGAGTTGGCCATCTAGCAGCGGATATCACCTCAACAACCTACATGGATGAAACACCCGTGCTAAGTTATAAAGTTTAGTCGGGAACATAAAATATGAGGACGACCTCTTTTAAAGGTCGTCAAGATGCAACACATGTACATGAGCATCTTGAAGCATATAAAACAATCATTATAAACAATATTGACAACCATCTACCAGTGCTATATTAGTGTTGCAATATTGTTAACTACATTTTTAAACCATAACAACTACGTGCAAGTATTCCATTTATTTATTGGTTCAGCACAAATAACAATATCCATACATATAAAGTATTCTCATCCATTTGGAATACTAGGTATCACTATTAAACTATTATATCTTTACCTTAACTATTAATCAAAACATTTTAAAGCAATTTAACATTAACTTTGCATTTATATCTCCACTTAAATCAAATTCACAAGTTTTGAGTTCATAATTTACTCATTATTATCATGCAGTGAGTCATACCTATGCTTATAAATACTTTAACAAAATAGCACATTGTATAAATACAATTTCACGTATCATGCATTCCAAGTATAAAAAACATATTGAAGCCATCACAAGGATTTTCATACATACAATGACATAATACTTTTTCACTCCACATTCAAACTTTTCCATATGCTATACATTGTTGTCTATGAAAGTAAAATATACATATATAATCTTATAAGAACATTGACTAATTAGATAATTGATAATGCATTAATGTCAAGTAAGTTTATATGCATGACTTCTTGGTCCAATATGACTAAGTGATTCTAATTTTTCACGTACTTTATTTATAATGTAGCCTTATATATATATCATGTATTCCATGTACTATATTTAACCATCATATCGTAATAACTGTAATGTATTCATACTTTAGTTTAGCCTGCCTAAGTTCTAAAGGTGGATAATGGCAACAGTGGATACCCGAGGGTATCAAACAATGGATATCCAAAGATATCAAAACAGAGGACCTAAATGGTCAATACAATGGCCCTAAGGACACGCAAAGGACCTAAATGGGATCAAACAGATAGCTTGGATCCAAATGGGATCAAACAGAATACTAAACCCAAACATGATCAAATATATAACTTGGATCGATCAAGCGAATCCAAACAAGGTTGGTTACAACCAAAACAGGGTTGTTCGAATCAACACTAACTTTTAAACCTAAACAGGGTTGTAAAAACTTTTAATTTTCATGTGGACCCAAAATGGCCAATACAGTGGTTTCGAAATACAAAAAGTGAACCCAAAGGGGTCAATACATGGCAGCTACAATATCTTTATAGGCGCCCATCTATCCGCAATTGAACTCTAGTAACAGACAAATATATCTCTTTACTTTATCTTTATGCTTTGCTTTACTTTATTTAATCACATGCCTATGTGTAAATGAAAACTCAAGTGTAATCATGTCCAAGGCAAATCCTCTCCGTGTTTATGTAATACTTTCTTTAAACATGTGATCATACACACTATTGAGTATTGTTATTCTCTACTTGAAATCAGTTCAAGGCATGTAATCTCTTTTCAATCATGCTTATATATATATATATATATATAATTGATTAAATCTTTTCAAAATGATGAGTAGGGTAATAATAATCATATTCATGTGCATGAATGACTTCTATAATACTACATCATGTTCATGAATAAGCATCTTCATTCCATGCTTTACTCTTTCGTCATTATATACTTATAGGCAACATATATATATATATATATATATATATATATATATATATATATATATATATATATATATATATATATATATATATATATATATATATATATATATATATATATATATATATATCATGCACACCTTGTGAGTAATACCTTACAATACTCGAAACTTGCTTTAAAGCATGTAAATTTTTCACATATAATCTTATATGACATTTAAGTAATTGTACATGAACATATCTCATTGTTCTCAAATGATTTAGCATAATAATTCATACACATAATATATGTTAGTATGTACATGTTATCTAAACTAAATAATAAATATAATAGCTCATATATTTGTTATATGACATGTTTCATTTTACAAAGCAATAATATCCTATATTCTTAAATATACACTTTATATGCACATTATTATTTGCATTTACATTGTATTACACACATATACTGATTACCTATATGTGTACATACATATATGAATGCATATATAAATATATATTACATGTATGTAATCATATGATAACTATATATTATAAACTTTCATCTTTTCATTACAAGTTCCACTATATAGTAACAATATATATATCTAAAATCTCATGTATTTATTTTATCAATACTTATTGTCTTTCTTTACAACTTATTATATATATATATATATATATATATATATATATATATATATATATATTAAGTTACTCACATTCTTAGTGTAACAAATTACCATTATTTTATGTTTAAAATACTCTATATACATTCCCAAATCATTTTTCATATTTAACACATCATCACATGTTCATATATAAACATTTACGCACATTATTCTATTTCAATTAAGCATCTATAGTCATAATACTTCATAAATATGTCATTCTGATTAATAAATTAACTATAAATTCATTGATTAATATATATATATATATATATATATCTAAAGTTCCATCTTATTTACGTGTGGTTCTTTAGAATGATGAGCTTTCATTTATCATGCATAAAAATTTCTTAACTTCATAGTATAAGTCCATGTTCAATTAAAAAGTTACTCTATCACTTGAGTATATACATGTAAGAATAATTGCATATAACAAGCCATATATGTATATACATATCATTTTAATCAATCATTTTACATGCTTTTTGTAAATCAATGTGTTTCCATATAGGCACACATTTAACATAATATCATTAAACATAAAAAATAATCATAAGCTTGATGTATATTCCTTATATTCCTTGTAAACATAACAACATTTAAACATTAAACATTAAAAATTCTGCTTTTGGAATTCGACACAGAGGCAGAATTTCATATCTAATTTTTGACCTGAAAAACATCATTTTTAGCAAAAGTTCCTTCCAAAAACTTGTTCCTTTATGTTTTTAGTTTTTGAAATAGTAAAAATAATTTATATATCATCTTTATAACTTAAGATATTCACATTTAACTGAATACTATTCCTACTGACAGTGCTGTGAAAAGGTCCAGAATCAAGCTAAAATTTGACAAGCTTAAGAAAAGAATTAGAATTTACTTTCTTATAAAAATTATAGATTTATAAGTCTATTTTTCATAGAATTTAACCTAATAGCATTTCGTTCACTATACAAAGATGTATATCATATTTTATACAATCTATGCTAGAACTGAAATCAATAGCTCGATTAATTTTCAATTAAATATTTGGATGACTTGTAGGCATAATTATCCCTAGGTTCCTTCTACAAAAATATATATTCATGTCTTAGAAAAATGTATCAACTGGAATCATTCAATTTACTATCCTAAAACTCAAAATATTAACAAAATAATACAGCTAGGTCAAGTAAACTTGAACCCATAATTTTGATGGAAGCTTGCTTGTTAACTTAAACTTTGTAATTGTTGTTCCTTATGAAATTTATCCTTATTTTAAACACACGCAAGACCAAATTTTACTTCATAAGACTATAAATCATAGCACAAACCTTCAAGACATTCATTGTACATAATAAATATTTATTTCATAATAAAAATATTACATGCAATATGAAAGAGTTCCCAAACCTGTCATTGCAATCTTCACACTTCTTCAATTCCTCTTTCCTCTCTTTTTCCACTCTCATCCTTGTACTAGCTTCTTTATTTCTTGAAAGCACCATTCTTCAAGCTTTCCTCATAAGCAATTTGATTTAAAAGAAGGAGAATTTTGTGAGAAGAGGTCAACTTTTGCAAGGAAGGAGAAGATAACTTTTATGAACTTTAAAAAGAGAAAGAAAATCCCATAAGAGAGATGAATAAGGAAAATATGCATCTTCCCTTGGTGTGGCAACCAAGCCATATTATATACCCCTAAAAGCACTTCTCTCTCTCCTATATGCATTCTCTTAAGATTTGTGCAAAAGGTGAAAAGTTTCCTTTCAATTCTCTAACAATTTGCTTATCATAAATTGACCCCACTCACTTTCTTATTTCAATTATTAACGTATCATATTATATCTCTTGTGAAATTAACCTCACTTAATCATTATTTAAACATTGGCCTCTAAATTTATATCCTCTTTTAATTTAGCTCTCAAACTATTTTTCTTTTTTTTAATTATAACCTTATAAAATTCATACCATATAATTTACACATTCATCACATAATTAATTACAACCTCAATTAATCTTTTAATTATATTTTATTTTAATTATGCACACTATATGCTATAATATCAATTGAATATTATATCTTTTATCACATAAGACCATGAATTCATTAGATCTTAACTACTAATAGTTCATCCAATAATATTTAATTAGACTTTAATAACATGTTATTGCCTTTGAATTTTACTAGGACCAATTTTGGGTCCTTATAAAATTTTTTTAATGACCCTAAAATTGAAAGGACATTTCATAGGAGTAGGAGATTAAGGCAAGTCAATATGAATTCAGAAGATCAGGAGCATAATAACCTTAATAACCTACCAATAGATGAACCACCTCCTCGGGTAGAAGAGAAAGGCATGAATAATCAAGCTTAAGAAAATGGATTTAGACCTAGAACCATTAGAGATTATGTTACCCTAAGGTGAAATAAGGAGCATAGGACCATTAAGACACCTCATAATCAATATTTTGAGCTAAAACCCTTTACCATCACCATGGTCCAAAAGAATCAATTTTGTGATAAAAAATAAAGGATCTAACTCAACATTTGGATATTTTCTTAGAGATTTGTGATACACTGCAAATACCAAATGTGTTTATAGATGCTATTAAGCTTAAGTTATTTTCTTTTACTCTCATTAGTAAAGCAAGAGACCGGTTGCAAATTCTACCAAGTCAATCCATTAGATTATGGGAGAAAATACAAGAAAATATTTTATACCGATTCTTCCCACCTACCAAAATAGCCACTATTAGGAATAATTTTTATAGTTTCCAATCGTTTTATGATGAGCCATTTCATGAGGCTTGAGAAAGATTTAGGAGACTTTAAAAGAGTTTCTCATACCATAAAATTATTCTATATCAACTAATATTTACTTTTTATACAGGTGTAAATTAGACTACAAGGTCTCCCTTAGATGCAGCTTCTAGTGGAAGTATCAAGAACAAAATACCTAAAGAAGCTTTCCTACTCCTTGATGAGATAGCCATGAATGATGCTCAATGGGCAAGTACTAGATCCACATAAAAAAAGTAATGAGTATATAGTATAGATGAAGTAGACATGCTTAATGCCCAAATAGAGTTATTAAAAAAATAGGTAAATAGGTTAAATGTACAAAATGTGTCTATTTTATCTCACGGATGTAATGTTTATGCAGGAATACAAGAAGTACCTGGAAATAAGAGTGAGGAAGGCATAAGTAGTTAAAGATATGAATGTTGGGAACCCTTATAGTAATATCTAAAACTCAAGGTGGAGAAATCATCCTAAATTTTCATGAAGAGAAGGGAACCATGCATCTATATCCAACCTTCAACCTTGGGCTCCCTTTAACCAAAATTTAACTTCCCATAGTAACAATCATCAACCATACTAAAATAAAGCCTAACCACACTATCCATCCATATATCAATCCCAACCTTTTCAGCCACCAAGATTCCAACAAAAACCTCAACCCCTACAAGAGATGGAACCTAACTTAGAGGATGTTTGCTAGCTTTATGACCACTTAATCCACATTCATAGCTTGTCAAGATGCTAGATAAAAATCACAAGATATATGGATAAAAAATCAAGATGCCTCCATTAGAAACTTAGAAACTCAAGAAGAGCAACATGAAAATTCTCTTTCCATTTGAACCTAAGGCACTTTTTTCATCTAATGTGGGTTGAAACCCAAAGGAAGAAGCAATGGTAATCATATTGAGAAGTGAAAAGGAGGTAAAAGAAGCTGAAACTTTTAAGAACTCTTCACAATTAGTGGAATATGTAAGGACCCAATTTCGACCCTAACTGGATTATAGTTAATGAATGAGGATTATGGTTATTTAAGGCAATATTGAACTATTTTGCATTATTAAATTTAAGTCCCATGAGGGGTATTATTATAATTTCGACATATAAGTGGTGGCTGTCGAAACCAACAAAAATAAAATTCCTACTTAAAACTAACTTGTAATTAGTGATGAGCAGGATCAAATCCACAGGGATTGGTTGAGTTTTAATTCTTTAAATAACTAGAAAATTAACAAACTAAAAATAAAAGATGGGGGGAGTTTATAAACTAAAAATTAAATAAATAAAAAACAAAATCAAAACAATAAAGTAAAAATACAAAAAAATAAATAAAGAAAAAATCAATGGATGGAAAATTTCAGTTAAAGACATTCGTAGCATAGGATTCAATCAACTGATCATTGATGAAGAATTAATTCTTAAAACCAAACAATGGACCGGTTATAGTCGTCGGCTTTGCGCTCCCGACCTAATCTTTTCATATTAATGAATTAATCAAGTAAGACTGTAATTAATTCCTAACAAATAAACAACTCTTAACAAGCGAAAGAAGTTAATCTATTGATAGCATTACGAATTCGAAAGACCCGACCTAAGCCAATCAATCTACAAGCGAGATCGATTTAGACCAAATCATGTATTTACTCAACATAACAACCCTTATGAGGAAGCTACACTGATCGCTACTTGTTATTAACTTTACTAAATAATTACGAATTTAGCAAAATTCAATTAGCAATATATTACTTAATTAAATGCACAACGAGCTCAAATTGCACACCTAACAAATAATAATTGGGATATGGTTTCCCTAATCCATAGTAAATAACATGAACACTATATGAAATTAAGAACAAAAATTAAGCACAACAATCTCACAGTAAAAGAAATTCAGCCACTCATGGCTGTTACAAAACCACAAATAGAGAATGAGAAAAAAAACTCTAGTTCTGGCTTTGAATTAATCTTTAGCTAAAATAAATATTTAGCCACTCATGGCTGTTACAAAACCACAAATAGAGAATGAGAAAAAAAACTTTAGTTCTGAATCCCTCTTTTTTTTTCAACCAGATCTGATCTCCCCCTTTTATTCTTCATAAAATTCCTAAAGAAGAAGTAGTTTACTCCTACCCAAATAAGAAAAATAAAATAAATACTAAATAGAATCCAAACTTCCTAAAACTACTGCCTTTTATTTCATAAATTAAGGTCTTAATATTCCTAAATATTTGTTAGGGTAGAAGTGGCGGCTAGGTCAAATTCGCATAGGAAACATATTAAAATCGTAACTCCACTGTCAACTCCCTTGGGTAAGTCCCTTGGATAACTTGGGCAAGGAAACTGGGCAAGGCTTGGCTTTCTGCCTTGGGCAACTGGATAATTCCCTTGGGCAAGGCAACTTCCAGAATTTTCAACTATCAGCTCTTTGCTCTAAATTTGGTCCAAAAATTCATTGCTTCTCCAGATCATCTCCAATTTGCCTAAAAAATATAATTTCTTCAAAATTTGCTCCTACAGTCATCAATATAAATAAAATAATGAAAAGCACCTAAAACTGACTTAAAAGAACGCAAAATAATAAGCAAAATTCAATCAAATAAATGCTCTTTTAGCAGCTTAACAAATTCCCCCACACTTATCCCATGCTTGTCCTCAAGCATTAGTCAAACAACACAATCAATCCCATCAGAAGCATTCTCATCCTCAACCAAATTTCATCCCAAAAGCTCCAACCATATTAAAGTGCAGGGCAAGTAAGAGAACGACATTCAAAATAATTTCCTACTAATTCATATCATAACATGGGTTCCTCAACAATCTTTTTAAATCAAAAACAACAAGACTCAAAATATTTTAAGCATGCAAGAATTTTAAGGTCTTAGTTTAAAATTAAATCAATACACATAGATGGATTGCCAAACCAGAAGAGACAACACACACACAAATTTCAACAAGCAAGGGAATCAAACTACCAAAACTTTTATTTTTGGCATCATTTTTACTTTTGATGCTTTTATTTTTTTTTCTTTTTTTTATGGGGAATACTAGGATTGCTTACAAGGAATGTAGAGGTCCTTTTTACGTGAGGGCACCCGATTCTGACCCGCATACACCCGGTTACTCAGACAACACAAATCCAAGCGGCTACTAACTCTACTCATATCCAAATTTTTAATGGATAGCGAAGTAAAATTTTATTTGCTAATCTCCCATTTTTTTCTCTTTTTTTTTCTTTTTTGTTTTCAAATTCTGGCAACTAGATTCCCAAACCATAAGCACACAAAGATTTATTTGATGTCTCAATTGGTTTTAACAATTACCTAATGTGCAAAGATTTCAAATTAAGTTCATGCAAAAATTTATTTCACTTATTAAATTTAAGCCTTGAATTTTTTAATTCAAAAGAATGCTGAGGCTACCATGAAATGTATGCAATAGAGTAAATTATCAAGAAATTGACTGATTTCTGTCTAACATCCAATAGGTTAAAACTAAATAGTCAATGAATTAATCTAAGATAAAAATTTTCTTCTAAAAAAAAGAGTGAAGTTTAACAAAACGATGAGGATAAAGGATCAAAAAGTAAATTTTTAAATAATAAAAAACATGGGACAAGCGTTATGCCAACATCACTTAAACAAAAAAAGCTTTACCAAAAATTCATTTATTAACCAAATTTAGCTTAACAAAATAAGCTCATAAAAAATGGATTAAAAATATTATCAACAAAATATAGTAGCAAATTTGATCAACAAAAATCAAAAGGAAAATTTTCAGAATAAGCTTTCTAATATCAGCACAAAATCAGCATAGACAATCCAAAAATTTCAGCACAACACCACAAAAATCAACACAGCACTTCTATTTCAAATCCCTCCCCCACACTTTCTCCTCGCATTGTCCTCAATGTGGAACAAAAAATCAATCATGTGGCAAAGGACATCAAAATATATAAGCAAAAAGAAAGAAATGGTACTGTCCTATAATGTAGATATGGTGCAAAGCTGTTAGTGATTGCAAAGATAAAGTGGTAGCATCCATCTTATCAATTCTTGAGTCTAGCCATTTTTCTCTGCTTAGATTTGCTTAATTACGGTTGACAGCATAAAGGACTTGACGATGGAGGCTAGTTGCTGATCGGCAGTGACAGAGAAGGTGAATTTTGCTAATGTGGTGATTGTGGGAGGAGGCTGCTGCTTAGGGTCTACAATTAAAAAGATATGATGAGGCTTTTGATTTGGGGAAGAAAGACCTATAGTGAAAGTGAAATAAATTAACTAAGGTGAAAAATAAATAATAATAGTGGGGTTAAAAAAATAAAATGGGTTAAAATAAAAATTAAAAACCCATTGAATTGAAAAGCCCATCAAATTAGAAGTAAAACCTAAACTATTTTAAACCCACTAAAATAATTAATGGGTTTTCACCATTAAAGAACAAATAAAACTTTGAAAAAGTTACAGCAAATCCAATCTTCAACTCCCAGTAAGTGTTAAAATTAAATTCACGTGTCCACATCTTTTCTTTTCTTCTTTTTTTTTAAATAATGAACTTTAAATAATGAGCTTACCCCATTAATTGCAATCGAGGCTTTGAAAAAAAATTCCAGTAAACCCATCATTCAAAAGAAATGCCCAGAAAATTTTAAACCTTCATGATTTTTTTGTAAGCAAAAATAATTGAACTTTATTTATTTGTTATCTCTCCACCATAAAACCAACTAGCTACTCACTTCACTTGCAAAAATGAAAATAAAAAATAGTTAAAGACTTATTAAATTAGGCAAAAGGCAGTAAACATAACATAAAATAATAAAAAAATAAAAAAAATAAAAAAAATGAAAATAAAATGCTAGAATTTAAATCTAAACAGTAACACTGCAGCCTTAGGTAAAGCTGAATATTGGGTTGCCTCTCAGTAGCACCTCTCTTTAACGTCTTTGGCCAGACGTTTGTAGAATTTTACACCTTTCAACCTGGTCTAGAATCCCATTTTAGTGTTCTTCCATTTATCACTTCCTGCAAATTAGTGTCATTCACCAAATTCTTCTCAAATTTGTTAGGCTTTTTGAAAGTGGAGTCTGTATAATATGAAAAATTTAAATTGTTAGAATTATCACACAATCTAAATGATTCATTAATTAAATGTTCACTAACATCCACTTTAAAAATATTAGACACATCACTAGAATTTTTCTTAGTATCATAAACATAAAATTTAATGATTTCTTCATCAAACTACATAGTGAGTGTACCCTCATACACATCAATTTTGCCTTGGCTGTGTTGAGAAATGGCTTTCCTAACAAAATATCTGAAGAATTTGAGGATTTATCATCCTCCATGGCAAGCACATAAAAATCAGCAGGAAAGACTAACCCATCAACTTGCACCAAAATATTCTCCAAACCCCTTCAGGATAAACAATAAATTTATTAGCAAGGTGACGTGCTACATTTGTCTCTTTTAATGGACCAACATGTAAAGATGAATAAATAGACAATGACATAATATTTATTGAAGCTTCTAAATCACACATAACTCTTTTTATCATAACATTGCCTATAGCGCAGGGGATAGCAAACATACCTTGGTCCCTATATTTTTGAGGTATTTTTCTTTGAATAACAGCAGAAACATTTTCATTGACAGTAAGTTTTTCATAACCAACCTATTTTTTCTTGTTAGTATAAAGTTCCTTGAGAAATTTTGCATATTTTAGTATTTGTTTTATAGCATCAATTAAAGGAATGTTTACCTCAAACTTGCGAAAAATTTCAAAGATGTTCTTTTCCTCTTTTTCCTTCTTTGATTTAGCTAACCTTTCAGGAAACGGAGGTTGTACAACTAAAACAGGGGGTTGTTTTGAATGTTTACCTGTGGGTTGTTCTGTTTGCTCGATTTCTACCTTTTTTTCCACTTCTTTTTCCTTCTTTTGATTATCTCGCTTGGGCAAGGGTTGTTCCAGCTCTTTTCCTCTTTTTAGAACAATTACACTTGCATTTTGCCTCAGGTTTTCAATGGTTTGTGAAGGCAAACGTCCTTGGGACTCTATTCTACTCAAAGACATTGCTATTTGGCTCATTTGTTTTTCCAAGTTTTGAACCCTGGACTCTATTTTCTCTACATGTTGCTGTAAATATTTTGTATTAGTTGCTAAAAAATGAACAATGTCCGTAAGAGATATACCTTGCTTAGGAGTTGGTTGAGAGGGCTGTTGCAGTGATCTTAGGTGGAATTGTTGCTGTGAATTTTGCTGCCTTGCTCCATAACTAAAGTTTGATTGACCCATCCACCATGAATTGTCATTATTTGCATAAGGGTCATAACTCCATTATGGCGGACCTAAAAATCTTTTATATTCATAAGAACTCCCTTGGTAATAAGCTCTATACTGTTGCCTATTTTCTGCAGCCAAGTTCTAAACCAAGTACGTCAGATGTGAAATTGTTGACTCAAGAGAACATAAAAATTCTGCCATTTAAATGAATTAAAACTAATAGATACCAATCCCCGGCAACGACGCCAAAATTTGGTGGCTGTCAAACCAATAAAAATAAAATTCCTACTTAAAACTAACTTGTAATTAGTGATGAGCAGGGTCGAATCCACAGGGATTGATCGAGTTTTAATTCTTTAAATAACTAGAAAATTAACAAACTAGAAATAAAAGATGGGGGGAGTTTATAAACTAAAAATTAAATAAATAAAAAACAAAATCAAAACAATAAAGTAAAAATACAAAAAAATAAATAAAGACAAAATCAATGGATGGAAAATTTCAGCTAAAGACATTCGTAGCACAGGATTCAATCAACTGATCATTGATGAAGAAATAATTCTTAAAATCAAATAATGGATCAGTTATAGTTGTCAGCTTCGCACTCCTGACCTAATATTTTCGTATTAATGAATTAATCAAGTAAGACTGTAATTAATTCCTAATCAATAAACAACCCTTAACAAGCGAAAGAATTTAATCTATTGACAGCATTACGAATTAGAAAGACCTAACCTAAGCCAACCAATCTACAAGCGAGATCGATTTAGACCAAATCATGCATTTACTCAACGTAACAGCCCTTATGAGGAAGATACACTGATCGCTACTTGTTATTGACTTTACTAAACAATTACGGATTTAGCAAATTCAATTAGCAATATATTACTTAATTAAATGCACAACGAGCTCAAATTGCACACCTAACAAATAATAATCGAGATATGGTTTCCCTAATCCACAGTAAATAATATGAACACTATATGAAATTAAGAACAAAATTTAAGCATAATAATCTCACAGTAAAAGAAATCCTGGCCTTGAATTAATCTTTAACTAAAATAAATATTTAGCCACTCATGGCTGTTACAAAATCACAAATAGAGAATGAGAAAAAAAAACTTTAGTTCAGAATCCCTCCTTTTTTTTCAACCAGATCTGATCTCCCCCTTTTATTCTTAATAAAATTCCTAAAGAAGAAGTAGTTTACTCCTACCCAAATAAGAAAAATAAAATAAAATACTAAATAGAATCCAAACTTCCTAAAACTACTTCATTTTATTTCCTAAATTAAGGTCTTAATATTCCTAAATATCAGTTAGGGTAGAAGTGGTGGCTAGCTCAAATTCGCATAGGAAACATATTAAAATCGTAATTCCACTATCAACTCCCTTGGGTAAGTCCCTTGGGCAACTTGGGCAAGGCTTGGCTTTCTACCTTGGGCAACTGGATAATTCCCTTGGGCAAGGCAACTTCAAGAATTTTTAACTATCATATCTTTGCTCTAAATTTGCTCCAAAAATTCATTGCTTCTCCAAATCATCTCCAATTAGCCTAAAAAATATAACTTCTTCAAAATTTGCTCCTACAGTCATCAAAATAAATAAAACAATGAAAAACACCTAAAACTGACTTAAAAGAATGCAAAATAATAAGCAAAATTCAATCAAATAAATGCTCTTTTAGCAGCTTAACAATAGGTAAATGAGTATGGTTAAATTATAATTAAAGGAAGGGATGCAATCGAAGCAAGTTAGATTTTTGGGGCAATTTTGTGAGAAATATAAGATATAGGGGTTTATTTATACTTAGGGGCAAAGTGGGAATTTATCTTAGGGAGATACTTACCCCACTTCCCTATTTCTTATTTTTTGGAGATGTGAGGGATCAGCAAAAAGAAGAAGTGAGGTCTCTCTCTCTAGCTACGGGTTGAAGAAGAGAAAACTTAGGGTTTTAGTGTTTTAACATCATGAAGGTAATGTTTTTCCTCTTATGGATCTCTTCTCTTTTTCCTTGTGTTTGATTTTTTGGTATTAAAGATGTATAAAGATGATAAATCATGCTTATTGCCTTCATGTATAAGGAAAATAATAATATGAGTAAAGGAGTTGGATCAAAAGGATCAAAGAAAGATTTGAAGCTTCAATAAGGTATGGGGCTATTATGTTGATTTTTTGTATGGGGTTTAGTTACCTTTGTAAGATTAGGGTTACTACACTGTTCACCTGGGTTTGTTACTGGAAATTTCTTTTGTTTTTGTTTATGTCCTCTTCGATGAGGTTAAAGGTTAAACCTAGTAATCTTAGATGAGTTGAGTATGATTTAAAACTGGGTTTCTTTTAAGCTATCTACCAAAATCTCCTTGCACGGCCAATTGGCCTTTTTCCTCTTTGAGGTGCATGGCCACGTATAGTTTTTCTTCCTCCATTGCACGAAAAAGCAAGGCATTTCTTCTTGCTTTGCATGGCCAAGTATGGCCCAGTTCTTTGAGGTGCACGGCCACGTAACTTCTTTGTATTCTCCATGCACGACCACTTAAGTTTTATGCTCTTCCCATGAATGACCACTTAATGCCTTATGTTTTTTCCATGCACAGCCACTCAAGCTTTTTATACTTCATATGCATGGCTACTTATGGCCTTTATCCTCTCCTTTCACAGCCAAGTAAGGCCTATGGTTATTGATGCATGGCCAAGCATGCTTTTCTCCTTTCCACTGCATGGCCATATTTACTCCTATCACTCATTTGAGCATACTCTCACCCCAATACTAAGCCATGTTTTTGGATGTTGAACATGGTAATATATGGTCTATAATATTATTAAGAGAGCAAGAATTGAGGTGAATTGACTAGTAGTAAGTAAAACTGATGATAAATGGTTATTAAGTGAAGGTTGTTATGTTACTTGACGACTGATGGAGTAATAGATCATGAAAGCCTCTCTCTCTCTCTTTAATAATGAAGTCTATAAAGATATAGTTAGAAAGATATGAATTTTATTATAATAAGTAGAGTGAATTAAACTGTAAGTCACCCATATAGTGTATAAGGCATTATCACTTAATTGGAGAAACCTCTACTTATATGTATGCATGTGTGTGTGTGTGTGTATGTATGTGTGTGTGTGTGTGTGTGTGTGTGTGTATAATTCCATGTATGTTATAATTCTTTATTTATAAGTTTGATTTTTTTTTATATTGTGGCATATAATTATGGCTTGTCTTATAATTATTATTATTTCTGCCTGATCTCCATTTGGTTTACGATTATGATTGATGATTATCCATGGTTAGTGGATTAGGGTGTTACAGAATCGACAACGAAGGTAAGAAATTCTAAACCTAAAATTCTTAATGAGATGCCTCCTATTGTTAAGAAAGGTAAAAGGAAGGAAAAGTTTGTTTCTACTATACTTGATAAGTCTAAGTTGCCTTATCCATCTCTAGCTAGGAAAAAAAAACATAATGAATAGTTAACTAGATTTTTAAATATATTTAAAAAGTTGTATGTAAACTTATCATTTACTGAAGCTCTATTACACATGCCTAAATATGCTAAGTTTTTGAAAGAACTATATTCTAATAAGAAAAAGCTAGAGGGTGTAAGAATGGTTAAGTTGTCTAAAAATTATGGTGCAATTTTAATTAACAAAATTTCTTAACAATTAAAGGATCCTAGTAGTTTTACTTTTCCATATGAATAAGGAGTGAATTTTGTTGGACATACATTATATGATTTGGATGCTAGTATAAACTTGATGCCTTATTCAATTTGCAAGAAATTAAATTTGGGAGACATCAAAGAGATCTGAATGACACTACAATTGGTGAATAGATTTGTGAAGAGACCAAAGATTTTCGATAGATTTCATGGTGATGGATGTAGAGTACGACCATAAGATGCCATTTATAGTAGGAAGGTCATTTTTGGACACAGCGAAGGCATTGATAGATGTAGATAAACAAAAGGTTACTTTAAGGTTTAATTAGGAAGGGATGGTCTTTAGCTTGAATAAGGTGATGAAGCACTCTTCTTATGACTTTAAAGAGTCCATTTATTTCATGGATAGTGTTCAAACATATGTAGAGGAGAAGCCAAAAGTGATTCTATTGGATGATGAGCTTCAAGATTGTTTGATACATCCAAAGAAAAAGGAGAAAGTTGAAAAAAGATAAGAAGAGCTGATAAAAGAGCAAGAAAAAGAACATGATAAGGAAGGAACAAAGGGGGATGAATCGTTCCCTCCTAAAGGAGAAAATAATTATGAACTTAAAACCTTTTCTTCACATTTAAAATATGTATTTTTGGAGGATAATACAAAATCAGTAATTATTTCTTCACTTTTGATAGGCTTGGAGGAGAAAATGCTAGTAAAAATATTGAAAAAGCACAAAAGGAGTTATTAGTTAAGAGACATCTGACTTAAAGGGAATTTGCCCTGGTTATTGTACATATTGAATATCCATGAAGAGTGATTTCAAACCAGTGGTACAACTTTATATGAGACTCAATCCAACAATGCAATAAATAGTGAAAAAAGGGGTACTTAAGCTACTCAATACAGGAATTATTTATCATATTTCTGATAGTAGTTAGGTTAGTTCGGTCTAATGTGTGCCTAAAAAGGGGGGTATAACTGTGGTGACTAATGAAAATAATGAACTCATCCCAATACGTAAAGTGATGGGATGGAGAGTGTGTATAGATTATAATAGATTAAATAATACCACTAGAAAGGACCATTTTCCTCTACCCTTTATTGACCAAATGTTAGAGAGATTGGTTGAAAATAGGTTTTATTGCTCTTTAGATGGTTATTTCGGGCATATGCAAATTCCTATGGCCTTGGAAGACCAAGAGAATACCAAATTTACATGTTCTTATGGTACATTTGCATATAGGAGAATGCCTTTCGATCTTTGTAATGGCCCAGCCACTTTTTAAAGATGTATGATGGCCATATTTCATGATTTTATTGAGAAATTTATGAAGGTTTTCATAGATTATTTTACTTTATATGGTTGTGATGTTAAGTCATAATTATCTAACCTTGCATTGGTCTTAGAAAGGTGCCAAGAAACTAATCTCATCCTAAATTGGGAGAAATATCACTTTATGGTGAGGAAAAGCATTATTTTAGGGCATAAGATCTCCGAGAAAGGAATTAAAGTTGATAGGGTAAAAGTAGATATGATTGACAAATTACCTTCTCCTACAAGTGTTAGAGACATCAGGAGTTTCCATGGTCATGCCAATTTCTACTGTCGATTTATTAAGGATTTTTCTAAGATAGCTAAACCGCTTTCTAATAAAGATGTTGTATTTAATTTTGATGTCAAGTATTTGCAGGCTTTTAATTTTCTAAAGCAAAATCTAATCACAACACCGGTCATAGCATCACCGGATTAGACTTTACTGTTTGAGATAATGTGTGATGCTAGGGAGTATTCAGTGGGAACAATTTTAGGCCAGAGGAAGAAGAAGATTTTTCATACCATCTACTATGCAAGTCACACACTCACTCGAGCTCAAGTGAATTACACTACCATAGAGAATGAGTTATTGGCGATAGTGTTCTCTTTTGAAAAATTTATGCCATATCTCCTTGGTTCAAAAGTCATAGTGTGGTCGGATCATGCAGCTTTAAGGCACTTCTTTGCAAAGAAGGATTCCAAATTAAACTCATTAGATAATTTTTGCTATTGTAGGAATTTGATGTGGAGATCAAGGATAAGAAGGGATTTGAAAATTTTGTAGTTGACCATCTATCTATATTGGATCATGCTCATATAGAAGAGGGAAATTTTCTAATTTATTTTTCAATGACCATATTAGTGCTATTTATTTATGTGAAGTTTGGTTACTTGGTATGCTAATATAGCTAACTATTTTGTAGGAGGTTACCTTATAAAGGATTTCACTTGGCAACAAAAATAAAAGCTAAAAGCATATGCAAGACATTATCATTAGGATAACCCTTATTTGATTAAGATTTATCTAGATCAAGTACTTAGAAGATGTGTTCCGGAGGAGGAGCAAGCAAGAGAATATTATAAAACAATATCATGGAGGAGAGGTTAAAGGTCACCATGGACCAAATTGCACAATGTAGAAAATCTTACAGTCAGGTTTCTTTAGGCCTTCTCTTTTTACTAATGTTAAGTCTTTTATAGACTTATGTTATAGGTGTTAACGTGTCAAAAATATATCTAAGAGAGATGAGATATCCATTAATAATGTGTTAGAAGTTGAAATTTTTGATGTTTGTGTTAGGAATTATTGGTTACATGCATCACATGCATAAGCAGAATTTAAAATTTTTAATCAATAGATCTGATCTTACCATGAATTTACAATATAAATATTAATGAAAATAAGAAAAATCACCTTTGATTTTTGTTGAACAGTTGATTTTTCTTCTCACCGGGTTGTCGCAATCCACAGTGTTAAAAATTAAACACCTCCAATTAGTAATCCACACTAAAGAAGGATTGAATGAACCAAGAATGATGGATCACAAGGGCTGGCCGAATTTCCCTTAATGCTAGTAAGGGAGTAGCGGCTAGGGTTTTTCAAAGAGAGAGAATTTCTTTTCTCTTAATGTTCACTTAATCCTAAAATCCCTATCACTTGGATTTTTATAGTTAGGTTAAAAATCCAACTTCATAATGGGATTAGGCTCTTTAAAATTACTGAAGAAATATTAAATGGGATTTTTAAATTATTAATAATTTATTTGGGCTTCATTAAATCTAATTTAAGTCCATTCAAAAAGGACTATGCACAAAACCCATAAACTAGGCCCTTTATGCATACACTTGGATTTAATAACCCAAATGAATTCCAAATCCATCCAAATATAATATGTAGGCTCCATAACACTTACGAAATATATATAATTTGTTTTGGTCCAAGAATTAGTCCTCTAAGGCCTTTTATATGGGTTTGGCGTGTAACCTTTCCTCTGGAGGTTTTCTGCGCCAAAACCAATTCTCTGGGCCTCTTTTAATTCCTCCAATGGATCTATTAATTATTATATTAGCCCCATAATAGTTATAGTCCAATAATAATTAATTATGAAATACAATATATTAATTAGGTCCATTTTACATAATATTTTTAAAAAATTCTGCGAACAATTCTACTTGATCATAATTAATTAAACTCTTTAATTAATTATTCTCTTATTCATTTCTCTTCTCCCATAATAATATTAAATATTATTATCCATGTAATTTTACCATTTTATCCTTTATTCTATATGTGTGTGACCTATTGGGTTCCTATCCATATTGGCAGTATAATATGTAATTATGAGTTCTATTTAAAACTCACATGATTTAAACTTCTTTAAATCATTTTATCAATCCCTATTGATATTTATGATACACTACTATACAAATCATGAACATCCTCTAGCTAGGCATCATGACTATCCAAATGTCAGGAAAGTCAAGTGGTTTGACTATACCTTTCCATAGAATCAGTTACCGAATAATTACTCCTTTCACCACTCTTATCTCAATTAGATTTTGAGTATGGATTTTTATCAACTCATATAAATATAATTATGTATGATCTATTAATTTAACCATTGCTCCCAAAATGCCCTTCATGGATCCCTATCCATCTTGGCATATTACTCTAGCCAGAGATTCTCTGAACAAGGAAATTATAGAATCATGCGAGATAACTTCCCTTAATAAATCTGGGATGGTGAATCCTTTGTTAATCACTCAACTATCTTTAAGTAGGTCATGATATACCCAACCTCCTAACTATGTCAACCCCCATTTGGAAGTAATCAGTTATAGAGTCAAAGTATATCACTTGCTACTTAAGATAACCTTGGTGATCTCAAGTCTAAGGATACTTGCACAACCACTATGAAGAGATTCCTCATTGACATAGATTTAATATCCATGTGAGGATTCTCTTTGCAGGTCTCCAATGAACTTGTCCTTTTAACTAGCATCCACATGTTAGCTTTTATCATCTTCCATAATCACAGTTATAAGAACCATTGCTTGAACTATTCAAGAAGCATAATATGTGCTAGTCTGTCCGAATTAACAATGTCCTATCTTGTTAATTCTATGACTAGGGATATTTAGATATTATCATATTTTCATGCAATAGACATCTCACATCATGAACACTTTCATGATTGCCTTTGCACTGTGTTTATAATATCTAGGACTTCATTTATTAATTTAAGATTTACAAACTCATGTATTTAAACATAGCATTAATAAATGAATGATGCCTTTATTAAGAATATAAGTTCATGCATATGAAATACATTCCCATTACATGGGCTATAGGGCATACTCTTTAACAATTTGGGTTATTGACTTTATGGGACCATTTTTGAATTTATTTAGGTTTGAGTATATCCTAGTTGCTATAGATTATGTGAAATGGGTAGAAGCAGTCACTACTAGGCTATGTGATGCTAGAGTTGTGCTTGAATTCCTTAGAAGGAATATTTTCACTAGGTTTGAGGCACCATGGGCTATTATAATTGATGAAGGCAAGCATTTTATTAACCATAAATTCAAAACTTTGCTAAAAAATTTTTGTTAGGTATAAAATTACAACCCCATGTCATCCTTAAGCAAATGGGCAAGTGAAAGTGTCTAATAGGGAGTTAAAATCAATCTTAGAGAAAATAGTAAATAGTACTAAAAAATATTGGTCTCAAAAGTTAGATGAGGCTCTTTGGGCCTATTTGCTTATAAGATCCCTATAGGCATGTCTCCATTTAGGTTGATTTTTGGGAAAATGTGTCATTTACAGGTCAAATTAGAGCATAAGGCATATTAGGCAATAAAACTATTTGACTTTGATTTGAGATATGCAAAAGAAAAATGAAGTTTACAGCTCAATAAACTTAATGAGTTTCGACAGTGGTCATATGACAATGCAACCCTCTAAAGGGAGAAAACAAAGTGTTGGCATGCCAATAGGTTAAATTTAAAGGAATTTGCTCTCGGGATGATCATTTTGTTATACGACAGTTAATTAAGGTTATTCCTAGGTAAGCTAAAATCCATATGGCTTGGGCCATATCAAGTATTGTCGAGTAATGAGTTTAGAGTGGTGACTATCAAGAGTCCGAAGGATGGGCATGAATATAAAGTCAATGGTTTCAGGTCAAAACCTTATTGTGTTAGGCAAGTACTATGGTTTTTCGAGATGCATAAAAGGGTTTATCAAAGTTACGCTTGTCATTGTTACTAGGAATAAAATTTGACCAAAGATTCAAGCTCACAAGGCCAACACCATCAAAATTAAAATTTAACAAAATTCAACCATGCATACACACACAAGAATGCAGGAATGCATTTTCCAAATTTTGGTTCATAAAGCTCCCATTTGAGGCTGCATCCAAAAATCTTATTAATTGATTGGCACCTGCATAAAAAATGTGCATTAGTTGATAAACAGGAAATTCATGATGAGGACAGCTCGTTAAAAGTCTCTTAAATCTTTTCCATGCTTCATGAAATGGCTCCTCATAAAATTACTGAAAATCATTGATTTGTTTTCTAATGAGGGCTGTCTTAGTGGGTGGGAAAAATTTTCAAAGAAATTTTTCTTGCATTTTCTGTCCAGAATGGATGGATTGATTAGGTAGCATTTGTAGTCAATCCCTAGCTTTTCCTATGAGGGTTAATTGAAAAAGTTTCAGCCTAATTGCATCAGTTGATACGTTTGAAATTTGCACAGTGTCACTAACTTCTAATAATATATCTAAATATTGTGTAGGATCCTCTATGTGTAAACCCCAAAAATTAGTTTCTTTGTACCATCGTAATGGTAGCGGGTTTAATCTCAAAAGGTTGGTGGTGAGGAATTCTAATGGTTATATGTTCTTCGTTCCACCTAGGAATTGCATAATCCCTAATGGTCCTAGGTCTATACCCATTCCTGAGAGCTTGATGGGGTATGTCTTGCTCTTCAATCCTAAGTGATGGTGGATCATTCATCGATTGTTCTATCACTGGGTCATCCATATTGCCTCTTAACCTTCTATTTCTATGTAATGTCCTCTCAATTTCAGGATCTATGGGTAGAATGGGGTTGTTTCTCACCATAAACAAATAGTACCTGAAAAAAATTAAAATAAAAATTAGAAAATAGATGAAGAAGAGAATAAGAACACACAAAAATCCACTTTAAAATCAAAATAAATAAACAAAAACCAATGTATTCCCCGGCAATAGTGCCAAAAACTTGGCCGACTTCTAGCAAGTGTACTAGATCGGCTAGTAATATAGATAAATATAATTATGACCCTCTAATATCAAACCCAAGGAAAATTTATGTTTGTGTGATTTTAATTTTAAAATAGAATTTGTGTGAAGAAGAATGAAGAGAAATCCCAAAATTATGATAGTTGAAGTTAAAAACTAAAAACATAATTCTAAAAATAAAATAAAACAGTTGAAAGAGTTGAAACAATTGAACATAAAACAAAAACAAGTAAATTGAATGAAGTAAAAATCAATATTAAAAGCAACTTTCACTAAAATACTATCCACCTTAACCAATATTATTATGATTTAATCAAAAGAGAAACACAAGTGATTATGAAGAATTCAGATTAATAAACCCAGATAACTTTACTCAAGATTATCATTCCAATCATTAAAATTCCCTTATTCAGAACAATCCAACACTTAGCATAAAAATCTGAATTAATCCTCCTAGATGTTTGTTAAATCCTTTCTCAAGTAATTCAACCTTCACCTATTCTTAGTTACTCCCTTATTAATCTTAACCTATTAAAATTAACACAAAACTATATCTTATTTGGATTATAATCATGCATTAACCTAAAAAAAATTAACCTAAGAATATGCATATCAATAATCAACCCAAAACCAATTATTAACCAATGTTTAATCAAGTTAACAATTAATCCTTAGCTAAATAATGATAAGACTGTGTTTAAGAACTAATAAATAATCAAACTTGCATTAAATTGAAGCACAAGCTTAAGTTATAACAATAAAAGTTAAGGATTCAAGTATCCTTTTAGTAAAAGTTAAAGAAAACTATTCACTATTCATGTTTAAAACTAAAATAAAGCTTTAAAGAAAATAGTAAAAACAACAAAAACAGTAAACTACGTAAAAAAAACTATAAACTAATAACTATTCAAAGCTAATGTTGATTAATGCTTAACTCTTGATTGATTCTCTCCTCTTCTTCTTTAATGCTTCAGACTCCTTTTTATAGGAAAAATTAGTGGTTGAATCCTTCTAAACCTCCAAAATTAATGTAGAAAGAAAACTCTTCTTAATCAGAAAGTCTGCAAATCCTTCGCTGTATGGGAAACAAAACATGTGGCCACTTGATTTTCTTGTTGCAAACATGCACTACCGTGTATCTTCTATTAATGAAGTACACAACCACTTATAATCCTTTGAAATGAATCACACAGCCACCTGATGAATTTATGCATATGCAATAAGTGATACACGGCCACTTAAACTTCCCTTGCTTAAGACACACGGCCACTTGAGAGGGAAGAGCAAGAAATACATGCCCAATTATGAAAGAACACTAAAATCACACAACCAGTTGAGAGGAAAACCCAAGATGCACGACCACTCGAGAAACTCAAGTAATGAAATACACGGCCACTAATGAACCTACTGTACTTCACGTGTATTTTCTTGCATGAATTTCCTAAATTTATAGCTGTAACCCAAATCTTTATGCCTTTTTGAAATTAAGTCCTTCTTTCTAGTAAAATATACTTGAAAAGCACCAAAACTTTTAATTAGCTTCTAAAACACACAAATCAACATTTTAAATCTAAATTAACAAAAATTAAACCAAATTGACTAAATAACAACACTTAAAATATACTAAAAACTATATATAATTCACACTTATCAAGATTAACATCTAAAAACAAGATTAAGTGCAATCCTATGATAAGTTAAACGTAACTACCATATTCTGTCCAAAAGTCAGAAGTAGTCCTTAAGTAAGCAAACTAAAGTTGAATGTTTTGATGCATCACATCCTTAAACTTCTTTATGGTGTTATATATTTTTGAGACATACACTCCTTTAAGTGAAGAAAAGAACTCATAACACATATTTCATACCATGTGTGCTGAAGTCGACTAAAGGATGAGAATTGAATGTAATTAATCTCAAGTTTTCCTAGTAGGAAAACCTATTTGAATTTCAACCCTTGGGACCTTTAACTTATCCATAAAGTATGGTTCAATATGGCTAACTTAGCCTCCAAAAGGCTATGAGAAGAATTCGGCCTAGCGGATCTTGCTAGAAAAGCAAGCTGGATCATAATGGATGGCATGTAGTAAGACAAGAAGGTAGCCTTTTGATCACATTCAATGGTTTCATGATTCACTAGCATGCCTGTTATAGTTCTTATGAGTAAAGATATAATAATGAACACGAAAATTATTTTATAAGATCATAAGTTAAAATAATGAGAGTTAGAAGGCAATTTAATTGGAAAAGTATATCTTGTTTTCAAGATGCTATATATCCTTGCCCGGTATATAACGCTAGCTAGTGCTATCGAAATATGCTGGTCACACAGTTTATTTGCCTGTATAACTGAAGATTATGATTGAAAATTGTTCTGTCATGTACGAGTGTGAGATGATAGAGTTTGGATACCTCCATGCCTTTAGATATGGAAATAGATCTATATCAAATCAAATCTGACTAGATATGGAAATAGTTCCATATCAAATCTGATTTGATTATATTCCTATTTAGAAAAGATATATGTATCTTTTGATTAGCTTCCTATTTAAAAAAGATATGCATATCTTTATTTGATTAACTTCCTATTTATAAGTATAAGGTTATTATAAATAAGGGATGAAAAATCAAATTGAAGGGTGGGTACACTCTAAAGAGAATTTAAGAATTCTATTATTCCTCTCAAATATTCTATATCTCTAAGGGGTTTTTAGATTGTGAAATAGTTGTTATCCCGCATCAGTTGCCAATGGGTAAGAGTCTTTATAGTGACGTAAACTAGAGCCTCACTTCCGCTATTCTAGTTTATTGCACTACAAGAAATAAATATAATTTTCTCTTTGATGATATAATAAGTTATATATTATTTCATGTTTGTGATGCATGATGATATCCAACACATGTTAAGTCTAAAATTCCAAAAATGATATTATATTCTAAATAAATTCTTGTTCATGTAGATAATTCTCCTCGGACACTAGGAGATGCAACTCAACAATAAACTTTATCTCGACTACTTCAATTTGTGTATTAATATCAGATAGCATTTTAATTCATATATATATATATATATATATACATGCGCACACGAGAGCATCATGAATGCGAATGTTATTATATTTATATTTGTGTATATTATGCCTATCATTTTATTATTTGTGATATGTGCATTTATACACATAAAGTTAATGGTCGTGGTAAAACATGCCATCTAGTGGGCAACAACAAAACCAAAGCGCCTATAGGTAAATATCTCATACGCTTGATGGGACTGATACTCGGTTAAACAATACTCTCGGGCTATAGATATGTTATGTTTATTGGATGTAAGTGAGCCTGGCGGTTGTGTTCGTTGAGTTGTGCTCTTGGTCCCCCAGGCAATTGGACGTGTGTCTGGTCGAGTGAAGCTCGTAGGTCTCTAGTCATTGGATTTAAAAGTGCCACCTGGCTTAGGTGTGTTAGTGATTTGAGGATTATTTTACGGTTTTAACATATTTAGTGCCACTGCTTGTGTTGATTATATGCTGCATTATACGTGTATGTATAAGTATATTATTTATGTATTGTGAATGAAATTAAAATACTTTCTAATATTAATTCACTTAATGAGATTTGACTCTCTAGCTAACTCTCATTTATTTTTAGGTTCTAGTCCGAAGTCTTACATCTCGAACTTGATTATACCAACAACAAAAGCAAAAGATTTAAATAGCTAATTTGAAAAATAAAACAATAAATTAAAAGAAAAAAAAAGTAAATATCATTGTGCCAATACATACGAATAATGTCAGAGTTTCTGGTATCTAGCCTCATCTAATACAAGAACTAATTATGTAGCTGATCACACAAAGACATACTTGGAGGAAGGCCATAGTTTCGCATCTCAGCGAACACAGCTTCAGCTTTCTCTATTTGTCCATACATGCAGCATGCTTTTAAAAGAAGAGCATAGGTATCTTCAGTAGGAACGCATCTGGCTTCAAGAAGGTCAAAATAAGTGGACTCTGCCTTCTTGAACTGTGACTTTTGCGCGTAAGCATCTATAAGCAAATTGAATATCATGACATCTGACTGGAAGGAGCTCCGATGCATTACCCATTGACACAGCTTGAATATTTATAGTTTAATATTACAAGATCAGGAAGGTATGAATAATTTGACTTATGTCAAGATAAGGAACAGGACATTGTTTATATATTCCACACAGGCTGTTAGCAAAGATGATCTTTTGAACTGAGATGGTCACACAATATTCTGTTCTAAAGCAAATCTTTTTATGAACTTTGAGCCTAGAAATATGATAGCCAATTCTGAACAACTCAAGCAACCATTATAGCTTCATCAATGCAAAGAATGTCACGTCAAGAAAACTTTCAGGAGTAAGCAATCAACTTTCTCTTTTATTATATTCTCAAGTGTTTACCATATATTTCTAATTGCAGACACAAGACATTAGACCGATTGAATAACAGGTAGTAGGCTGTACCTTCAATGGATTTAAGCTTAAATTACATTTAAGTAATGGCATTAATAAACAAAGAACCTAACCCATTTTTGTTTAAAAAAAAAAAAAGGAAACACGTAGAATTCCACTAAAACCACCTTGCCGTAGCAGAATTCTGTAAGCACTAGAATAACATTGGGGTTTGTGATCATACAAGCAAAACACTTTTGCACTGTGATATGACTAGCTTGAAATATAAACCACTCACTACCCACAACAAATGAAAGAGAATGATATAAGGTATGACATGCTTACCAACATAATCAGATCCCATTGTTTATTCAAACGGAGTTTAACGGCCACGTTAATAAGATCGTCCCATATGTCATGACTGGCAGGAAGAGTATCAAGAGCAGCCCAAACATTACTGGGATCCATTTCCTTCTGTACGAAGTTAAGAATTCGCTGAACAACGGGACTCAGCACTGGGAAAATTCCATCCACAAACCCAGATCCATATTTCCATCCTTGTCCCCTTAAAGAGCCACCTGCAAAGATGAGTTGTTTAAATATTTAGCATGATCCACACTGAACATTCTTATGAATGGCCTACCAAGACATCACAAATTAAAGTGCATTATATTCCTCTTCATACATCGCTTCCGGGACAATTTTTTACCGTTAAATCTTCACCATCTCCCGTGTTTGTCAATGAAAAAAGTATCAGGCTTGGACATCTCAACAGTTCCACCATTGGAGTTATTTGCTTCGCATCTGAAGTAACTTCTGCAGCTTCTTGGCTCTATAAATATGTAATTCAGTTTGCCTAAACCAGTCAACCTGTAAAAGTTAGTTCAGGACATAATATAAGCAATTGCTTACTAGCAAGCAGCAACATTTGAATCTTTTCAGGGGAATTCAGATGGCACAACAAGAACACAGCATCTTTTTTTTTCAAGAACCACGTGACATCCGAAACCCACTAGCCTCATCAATCTAGATTCGCCCAAAACCAGCAAAGCCTTCCTAATTATTTAAAAATGATCAATTCCCAAAATTCAAATTCAAAACCTCTGGTCAAAGAAAAGGAGCCTGCTGTACCATCTCATTTCTCCGGCAGAATAAAGCATGATACTCTCCAAACTAGAAATGGGAAAGAAAAGGAGGGATCCCTTTCTTTTTCGTTAATTTTTACCCTTTCCTTTTTGTTGTCAAATCACATTGGAAATATTTGAAATTCAAACCAAAAGACAGCCAAAAATTAAAAAAAAAAAAAAAAGGCCAAGGATTATGAACTATAAAAGACAAATCATAGCAGTACGACAAAGATAGCAGTTCATAATCAAAATTAGTTGACTATTTGCCAAAGAATTAACGTTACCCCAGAAAGAGAAAGCAAAATGCTGAAGCTGAAATCAAAGTGAAAGAGATTTAAATAGCAAATCCAAGTGATAAGAAGAGCATCCAAAAACAATCAAAACTGAAAGCCAGAAGTGATATAATAATGGAAAGGAAACAGAAGAATAAAATTATTAGGATTATAGACTTACATGAACGGATGAAAGAGTATAACACAGTTACGTGTTCAACGTTGAAATTGCAGAGACAAGAAGAATGGAAAATATTGTTTAAGATAATGTAGCCATGGGTGAAAACTGAAAATAGCTTCGAACAAAAGTGTCGATATTTTCTGTTCATGGATGATATGAAATATATTCAAAATATCTACGAGAAACTGACAAAATAAGCTCAGATATGAAATATAATGTTACCATTAGTAGTCTAAAATGGAAAGAATAACATAAATAACAAAAGCATGGAGCTGGTTGCACGGTTGATAAATAGATATTACAGCCCCTAAGATGAGTAAAGCTTCTTATGTCAACTTGTTTGACGAAAGTAGAAGTAAATTTGGTTGAATAACTTTCATATATCGTACTTCACCCCTATATCGTACCTCTCGATTTCTTCCACTAAGATGTTCATAGGGTCAGACTAATTTTCACAGTCTTTCAACTTTACATAATAAATCCTTTTGTTTTCTAAACTTCAATTCGCATGCATTAACTCATCAACTTCAAAAAACAAAAAAATTGTAAATTTGATAACGTGTATATTTATAGTCGTTTTTGTAAGGGATCTCGTGTTTGTGACAAATAGTCTTCTATTTATCTGATAAGGATATGTATCAAAGTATATTAGTTGTATTATACTAGAACTCTATCTCTTCCTACATAACTTGTATATATATATATATTTTCCTCATAATAAAATGTCTTATGTGGCTTGCATATTCTATATGGTATCAGCACTTTTCTAGGGTTTTAATACCAACAACTCAAGTATGTCTACCGTACTAACAAATTTGGTTCCACCAGCAATTCCAGTTCCATCGGAACCACTGGTCACCTTCTGGCAACCCTTGTTTTCTCAACCTCTCTTCCTAATCTCACCAGCTTTTCTACCAAATTAATCAATCTAATTTTTTCCTCTGGAAAACTCAAATCATACCCATTCTCAAAGGGCATGGACCTATGAGGCATATAGATGGCACCATTTTCGCCCCTTCACAGTTCTTGGATATAGGTGATGAAAACCTAAATTTTGAAGCTTAGAAACGTAGAGATCAGCTAGTCCTTAGCTAGATCCTTTCTAGCATCGACACTACCTTATTATCGCAACTTGTAGGAGCCACCACTTCTAAGATTTGTTTGGGACAAGTTGTTCTCCTCATATGCTGCTGGTTCCAAACCTCAAGTTAGAAACTTGCGAGTTCAAATTTTATCTCTTCACAAGGGTGAAGATTCTATTGTTACTTATGTTCAAAGAGCCAAAGCTCTTTCTGATCAATTGGCTGCTATAGGACATCCATACCATAAAAAGGGAAATATATATAAAAGTTATACAGGAAGAGATTGAGTTCTAGTATAATACAACTAATATACTCTGATACATATCCTTTTAGATTGAGATATATATCAGATAAATAGAAGACTATTTATCACAAACACTAGGTCCATTCTTAGCAAATGGAAAAACCTATTCATCAAACAAAACATGGCGTGAGATAACAATTTTCCAGAATTAAAATCAAGACAACGATAACCTTTGTGAGTCTTGCTATAACTCAGAAAAACACAAGGACGAGAGTGTAAGTTGATTCTATCGATTGGATTCCACGGAGAATACATGGACTCTAAAGTTTACA
Organism: Excoecaria agallocha; assembly: GCA_037975025.1. Taxonomy (NCBI): domain Eukaryota; kingdom Viridiplantae; phylum Streptophyta; class Magnoliopsida; order Malpighiales; family Euphorbiaceae; genus Excoecaria; species Excoecaria agallocha. Next base: position 198,604 of record JBBPFJ010000263.1, read on the forward strand.
ATATTATACTAGAAGTTATATGGACTATAACATGTGCACTAAGTTTCATGTACTGTGATTATGAAATGCATACAGGTGACATCGAGACTTTATCTGATAATCATGATATGCAATGCTTGTTATTTGTGATCACAAACAACTCCGCCAGTATGTTTATTTATATATAACTATTTACACACATGTAGGCATAATGATAACATTCATTTAACCAAGTGCAATGCATGACATAAAATGATGATTGTAAGAGAATTAAGTTACCATGCAAAGATAACCTGAATAATGTAAAGTTTATGATTCTAAAATGGGAATTGTTTGATATATGTGAAGTAATCATGCCTACCAGGATTACTGGTATATGTTGTATGACTTAAGTAAGCCCTTATACTATGAATTAATGTCGAATGTCTATCTTATGTGAACAATGTTATGAAATGCATTAAGTGGAAATTTTGTACTATTAATAACTATGATGTCTAGACTCATGAATAAAAGAATTATAAGATGCATGATTTATACTAATGCAAGAAGAAAAAGGGTAAGATGATGACAAAAGTAATGAATGGATAAGCTTTTAGGAAATGAGATGAGTCATATATCGTTTTAGATTATTGTAAAAATGGTATTCATTAGTAAGGTTTGAGGACTCCTTTTTGATGTTCATTGAGAAATATACATTATGCTTTACTCATATATTTTTCTATGATATGGTGAAAGTTTTAAATATGCTCTAATTATAAGAGATTATCTAT